>JAODPA010137447.1:0-16187 GCA_025585075.1 Nepenthes mirabilis
ACCTTATGAAAAATAAAAAGAAAGAAAATTCTGTAATTATATTGAAAAAAATATGAACTGTTATCCAAAGGATGAGAACTAAGGATTTAGAAACAAAATGCAAAAATTACACTAAGTAAAGAAAGTAAGAAATGGACCAATGATTGATTAATAGATAGCATATTCTATCATACCTTAGTATATTATAGTTGAAGATTATTGTATGATTCAATATCGCAATATGCTTTTCAGCTCCATCTACAGGGAGATGATTTGTAGACTGCTGACCTCTGAGTATTAAATAAAAAGGTGAGGCTTTAGATTGTGTAGAAGTGAACATAATTTGGGTTTCGATCAATCGCTCCTTCAACTAGTAAGGTTTACTAGTCCTGATCCCTAGAAAAAATTTTCAGCATTTTTGGTAACCAAGACTAAGGAAGAATAAGATAAAAAATTATTAAAAAAATTGTATAAGAATTCTGATAAAGTTTTAAGTTATTATATTCTATGATAATCTCTATTCTTACTATTATTTTTTAAGTGAAAAGATTGCACTATCTTTGTTATATATTGTGCCTTACCGAGTATTTTGCTCACTTCTTATTGTTTTACTAACCCTTCAGATAATTTGCACGAGTTTATACTTGACAAGGTAGAGTGAAGCTTGAAGTATTTAGTTTATACCTCTGAACTTATCATTTTACTAACCTATAATTTGGGAATAGTATGTACTATATTTAGTTGTTATTTTATAATTGACTTTAGATGTAAACAAGGAGAAAAATGATATAGAGTTTTTGATTAGTTTTGATGAATGGTATGGAACAATGTATTCTCTATAAGTGATGTTCATATGGTTAAAGTTTTACAGATGTCATTTGCTTCCGTAGATGTGTATGTGATTAGTTTAGTAGCTATCTTTCCTTAACATAAAGTTGACGTCATGTTATTGGACTGATATTAGAGTCATAAATAATGTGGTAATATATTTGGATCCTATGTATGTTGATTATTATTTATGTATAGGTGAATTGGAGTATTTACAGAAAAGACTGACGTCCCATTGATTATAATATAATTAACTGGTAATATTGATAATTAAAGAATAATAGTTTATGATTAAGATTAATGACAGATTTTACGACGTAATCCATCATAGATGGAACGTCTACTACCAAGAAAAAAAGTATCTTTGAGGCAGTCCTCGGATAGGTGCCCAACGTAACTTCAAGTTAGATGACACCCTGAACGGTATTGGCTCGTTGTCCAACCCGTACATGGGTTCCTCGATGGATTTCATCTGACTTCTTTTATAATGTACCGATTTTTTAATATTGTAATCAAGGTAATATAATAAAAAATACTAAGTTTTGAAGGAGGAATATGATAATGACCAAGGAAGTAATATGTTAGTTGATGGCTATAAATGGAAATCGGCCAGAGTGGTAGCTGGCCAACTAATAAAGGATTGACTGATTAAATAGTATTGATCGGACTTGGCATCGTTGACCGGATCAAAGTGTTGGCCGACCAGGAAATGTTGACCAGCAAGTTGTGAGAAAGAATCTGGTCAACATATATTGACTGGCTGATATACATTTTGCCTCTTGCCAAAATATCTGGTCAACACATTAACTAGCTAATTGCGCCATTTTGCCTGGTACGGCAAAGTGGCTGATTTGCACAAAATAACCAGTATGCAAGATAATGGCTAGAATGGGCAACTTGATCGATTGGCCAAAAGAGCCAGGATGGCCAAATGGAGGGTTGGCAAAATAGTAGGATGCCCATTTTGCCAGAAATGGCCAAAATGTTTGGAATGGGTATTTTGGGCGGAATGGGTATTTTCATAATGATACATTTTGCCGATTTGGTGCAAAATGTCGGGATCATGCAAATTGCCGGTATGGAACAATTTGCCAGGATGGAGCAATCTGCCGAGATGGAGCAAATTGTCGGTACGGTGAAAATTGCCAGTATGGGGCAAAATATCGGTATGCAAATGACTGATATGCTTTCACCGATTTGGATTGGCAATTTGGCAAGGATGAAGTTTTGACTGCTTTGAATTTGCCAATACGCTTTTACTAGTTTGAAATGAGGGTTTGGCAAGAATGGGCGGTATGAAATTCCCGAAATGGATGACCGGATTGGAAGAAGAGGGTGGTATGGAATGGATTTACCAGTTTTGAATGCCGGTTTCCTTAAAATTTTCAGAATGCAGTTGTCTAATTAAGAAAAGTTAACCAAACTAAAATAGTTGACTGGAAGCAGGCTTGGCGCGCCTGCTGTGCACTGTGGACTGCGCTCGAGCGCTAGTCCACGTAAAAACCGTGTCCGGGTTTTATAACCATTGGCTATGAGATTTTTGGGGAAAAAACATTCGGGTAGAGAGAGGGAGAGGGAGAGAGAGGGTGTGGAGAAGAGAGAGAAATGGAGCAAATGAAGGCTCTCAGGTCTGATTTTGGATTGGAGCTAGTTGAAAATGTAATGGCCCAGATTCTAAATCATAAAAAATCCCAGTAATTAAATTAATATAATGTTAAAATAAAAGAAAGTTTATCCGGTCAAACTCAGTTGACCGAAAATGTGAAGGATATTTATCCGGTCAACGCCAGTTGACCGAAAATGTGAAACCGAAAGTAATGAAAGACCAGAAGGTGACACGGGGTAGTTAAGTTGACCGGAATTGTGTGATTGTTGATCAAAAAATGTGATAAGAGTGGAAATTTGGTTAACGAGTGTTGACTGAAAGACGTGAAGAAAGATGAAATTCGATCAACGTATATTGACCAAAAAACGTAAAGGAAAGCTTATCCGGTCAACGCTAGTTGACTAGAAGGGAAGAAAAAGAGAAAAGTAATCCGGTCTATGCCAGTTGACTGAAAGTGTTACGGGTAAGTAAAATCCGGTCAACGTCTGTTGACCAGAATGTGTAGGAAGGAACAACTAAATCCGGTTAAGGCTAGTTGACCGAAAACGCGAAAGAGAAACCTAAATCCAGTCAAAGCCAGTTGACCGAAAATAATAAAGAAACCCTTACAAAAAGTAGAGTAAAAAATAACCATACCTGAGTAGGTAACCTACTCCTAACCACCCCGCTGACCTTCTAGAAAGACAAGGGGAGCAAGCAAAGAAGTACAAGCAGTTGACCTACCCTACCTACTACCACCAACCCCAACGTCTATAAGTAATGGCCCTGGGAATTAGGATAGGAAGCTAAGCAATTGAGCAAGTAAAGGCGCTAAGAATTTCGAGCCAGAACCAAGTAAGCGGTTCATAAATCCAATCCAGGCAAGAGTACTCACCTTTTTTATGATCATATGTTTAATGTGAGTATATGCATGTTTGCAACGCAAGTATGTCTGATTTTTTATGAACTCATGTTACGGTATGTATGATATTTGTTCTAATTGTTGATTTAAGGGAGAATCTTTGTTAACCGCATGTTTAAAAGAAGCCCTGTTATTCATGATGTTTAGTTTATTTATGCACGAAGTATGGTTATTTGTCGATCTGCATGACCTTCGATAATTGAATGTTTAAGAAAAAGGCTTTCGGCTTTTAAGAAAAAGACATCCGGCTTTTAAGAAAAAGACATCCGGCTTTTAAGAAAAAAACTCCGGCTTTTAAAAATAAGACATCCGGCTTTTAAGAAAAAGAACTCCGACTTTTGAGAAAAAGAACTCCGGCTTTTGAGAAAAAGAACTCCGGCTTTTAAGAAAAAGACCTCCGGCTTTTAAGAAAAAGACCTCCGGCTTTTAAGAAAAAGACCTCCGGCTTTTAAGAAAAAGACCTTCGGCTTTTGAGAAAAAGAACTTCGATTTTTACAAAAAAGAACTCTGGCTTTTAAGAAAAAGACCTCCGGCTTTTGAGAAAAAGAACTCCGGCTTTTAAGAAAAAGAACTCTGGTTTTTAATAAAAAAGACTCCGGCTTTTAATAAAAAAGACTCCGGCTTTTGGTAAAAAGGACTCCGACTTTTGGTAAAAAGGACTCCAACTTTTGATAAAAAGGACTCCGGCTTTTGTTAAAAAGTACTCCGGCTTTTGATAAAAAGGACTCCGGCTTTTGTTAAAAAGGACTCCGGCTTTTGTTAAAAAGGACTCCGGCTTTTGTTAAAAAGGACTCCGGCTTTTCTTAAAAAAAGGACTCCGGCTTTTGTTAAAAAAAAAGGACTCCGACTTTTGGTAAAAAGAACTCTGGCCTTTGATAAAAAGAACTTTGGTTTTGTTAAAAGGACCTCCGGCTTTTGTTGAAAAGACCTCTGGCTTTGTTAAGAAGAACTCCGGTGTTAAGACATTAAAAGAAAGACCTTATGGTGTCCGGTTAATTGCATATTTGACTTTAATTTTTGGAAAAGCATGATTTACGGATCTAAGTGTTTGACGGCCGAGTAGCTGCAGCCTTAAATGTAGTCGTTATTGAGATATGATGATCGAGAGCTGCGGACCTTAAATATTGTCGTTTGATTGGTCATGACTACAGACCTTAAATGTAGCGTTTTGGAGGGTCTTGACTACGGACCTTAAATGTAGCGTTTTGATTGGTCGTGACTACGGACCTTAAATGTAGCGTTTTGGATGGTCTTGACTACGGACCTTAAATATAGCGGGTTTTTGACGGAAATGAATTTAAGCATGATTTTGAAATTTGTTTGCACTGACTTCAGCTATGTTTTATGAAACTGCATGCATATACGCCTCTATTGCATTCTGCTCATGATTATGCATGATTTTTGCATGAGTACCTTGTTGGGCTCTCAAGCTCACCCCTTCTATTTTTCAGATGATGATGATGGTAATGACGAGTTTATGCTAGATGAAAAAGAATGAGGTCCGAAGGACTAGATAGGCTGGATAGCTGGCCGAAACTTAAGCAGCAAAGAAACAAAATTGATGTTTTCGCTTTTGATGTTTTGGGAAAGATTTGTAAATTACTTCTATTGCTAAAAGGTTAATGAATATTAGTATGTTTCCGTACGCTGTTATGGTTTGAGTAATTGGTGATTCCTAGTGGCATCTCAGTTTGTTCGGGACCTTTATGACCGACCAACCTCGTCTTGGCCGGTCAAGAGAGAAACCACGACCCCTGGCCGCCAACTCACGAAGTTGGGCATTACGCGATCCTGTGCACGCTTAAGAAAAGAAAATTTTTAAGACCACCTTTTAAATTAGAGTGTATGTTCAATTTCGATAGCGGACAGCCACATGCGGTGGAATGTGGTCGGTTTGTCACAGAAAAAGTTATAGATCGGGTCGAGGCAACTGTATTCATACCCTCCTTTTCCTCTTTTTTGATTTTTATTCATTCTTCATCGGGTATTATCGTTCTAATACCTAACCAAATCATGAAAAATATGTAACCCATGGTTATTGCTTAAAGTATTTATGGTTTAATCTTCATTTTCCCCTCCGATTCCCTCGGTTTGGCTTCACCAAACCCTAGACCCGCACCCAGCTCGGGTATCCCCATTTTCCTTCCAATTCATGCATGATTGGCCCTCAATAATGAATTATCTATGTTCTACTTATGTGTATATATATCGGTAAGGCATCCAATTTCTCAAGAATCGACCCATTCGACACATCTGAGTGCTCTAAAATGGCCCTGTTATTGTTCACCCGATGCCAAATGGGAACTTTGCATACTTCCATCGTAATTAATTATTATTTGAGCTATGTCTAATTATATATGTTTAATTGTAGGCCCCGAAAAAATATGTTTGTGTTCCATTATGAAGAAAATGTGTTCCGGAGGCCTCCAAAAGTGATAATTGACTAATAGTGGTAAAAAATCCTAATCTTTTCTATAAATTATTGTGTCCATGCATCCAATTAACTTGTAAAAAGGTTTAAGTTTGAAGGAAAGATAATAATCGTATATACGTTTGGAGGAAAGTTTACAATGTATTATGTGATCAAATTGTTCTCCTGGATAGAGATATTATGAATTGAATTGTGGTGGACCTTCCCCCAAATGAATAAGAAACCATGAAAGAAGGACAATGGAACTGTGTTACGGAGGTAATACCCCTTAGCCCGCCAGTAGCATTAGACTCAAGAATCATCCTGACTGCGTATTTTAGCGGGTAATACTCTTGGCAAGGCTGTGGATATTACTGTAAAAGTACGATGACTGCCTCTAGGCCCCGGGGGAGCATGTGGGGGCCATGTGTGATTGGCCCATCTGCAGGTATGATATGTAAATGGCCTGTCTCTGGGCCAATAATAGGAGCTTGTGACCTTAGATCATGTGGGGTATCATGATCCTTTTCTCGTTCTCTCGTATCTTTAGTTAATAAAACTTATTTATGCTAGTTCATAAAGATTATGGTAAATCATGAAAAGTGCATAAATTATATTTCATATCTTCAAGTTTCTTATCATATTACTTCTGTCACATTTCATATTTCATTTGAATATGCATATTGTTTATTATTTGTTATGATGTACTTGTTGAGCTATTAGCTCATCATTGCTACTTTTTTTCTTCCAGATAAGCATGCACTTATGTCCAACGAGTCCGAGTAGGCAATAGAAGCAGGATAGGCAACTGATACCGATCGAGAAGTTTTTTGGGATTTAGCTGTATAATTTTGTATGGATGGAGAACTTGTATAATTTATTTTGATACTGAGGGATATTTATGTATGTGATAACGATGATGGATATATAGTTTAGTTTTCGCTGTATATTTATGGTTGTAGCAGCTTCCGCAGGTATTTCTTTATGATTGTAATTGGTTATCTAGTTGACATCTTTCCTGAATCGACATCGTACCTAAAGTTACAACACTGGCGCTGCACGTTTTGAAATTGTGGCAAGTTGGGATCCTGTGAGGTGTTGTTTGTGTGTGGTGTTGTTTTGAAGGATTTTATACAGGTTTTGTATTTGGCGGGCATCCATTTTACAAACAGAACTCTACCAAATTTTCGACATCTTTCCTGAATCGGCATCGTACCTAAAGTTACAACACTGGCGCTGCACGTTTTGAAATTGTGGCAAGTTGGGATCCTGTGATGTGTTGTTTGTGTTTGGTGTTGTTGTGAAGGATTTTATACAGGTTTTGTATTTGGCGGGCATCCATTTTACAAACAGAACTCTACCAAATTTTTGACAGAATTTACAGTCCGTCACAATTGGTATTAGAGAAAAGAGATGTAAGGTACGTGTGACGAAATGGATTTTTTTCTTCTAATAATCTCCGTCAATAATCAGATAAGACTAATGCCCAAAAAAATAATATAATATTTATGGAGAAAATCGGGAAGAGTTTCCTCTAAAAACTAGATAAAATCAATACAAATAACCTGAATTACGCAATCTAAATAAGACAAACAGATAAGATAATCCTCAACATACATCCACAACACAATATAGGATCATCTAACGCCATATATATACAACCATGGCTCTAAGTCAACATTCCCATCCATTACATCAAATTTCATACAAAAGATACCGTCTAGGATCTGTACAAATCTAAAAAGTAGACAACAGAAGTAGAACTATGTCCATAATATAAATTTACAAAAGTATAAATACTGTTTCAACAAAATACAGAACGTGCAATAACCATTAATAGATGACTTTCATCAACAGATTAGGTATTTACATTCATGCAAATTAGACTCCCAAATTTGTAATAGACTTTGAGGCTCCCAAAAGTCTTCTTGGCTAGGCTTTATCTATTCTTTCTTGTCCGAAATCAACTATATTGTCTCATCTAGAGGAAAAATAATAATAAAAGTAAGCCGAAACCCAACAATATACCACAAAATATAAAAATGTAAAATCTAGAACACAAATGCAGTAAAGCAGACATCATAAGAATTATAAAAGAATAGAAATGCATACGGTAACACGAGAAAAACATAAATCGATATAAATACATATCAAAAATCATAAATCAAAATCAGAATTTGCATGTCCTTTGAAATTGCACTTTACTGTCTGAAGGAACTAAACTAGTAGACCCTACTAACTGAGGGAGCAAATAATCGAAGATAGATTGTCTTTCGCACACAATCAGAGGCCAAAAATAGAACAGAAATATCCCTTCTGTAGCAAGATTAGATACAAAAATACCTCCCGAAGGCAGGTTAGACTCAAAATTCTACTCTCTAAATTTTAACGCCTCGAGGAAGAGCGGACCATGTATTACTCCATGGACGGAGTTATCATCAATTACCATCGTTACGCTCTAAGACATGTCAAAGAACCTTATCTGACTATACGATAATCCTAGGTCTGATTTCTTACTGATTTAACTGATCTTACTGATTTATCTGAACAAAAAACATTCACATTCTTATCTCTTAACTCTTAACTCATTGTGCCTTGAGTGCCTGTCAAACTTATACAGATAAACCTTTAGATAGCTTCAGAACTTTTTCAATAATTTAGCAGTACAGTTCCATATAAAATTTTAAGATAAAAATCATCTCATAAAGATTAATATTTCACAAAATCACATTTACATCTCAAGATTCAAGGAACTTAAACACCAAATCCTTAATTTTCATTTTAGAGTTTCAAGCAAAGCTTTCAAACATAAATCGAACACCGAATGCATGCTTAATCATGAAATCGAAGTCATTAATCATGATACATATGGGTAAACATGAAATTTAAGCCAACAATTATGAGAAACATAAAACATTCGGAATGAAGCTTAGGAAACGATAACTTTAGAGTATAAATGTCAAAATCAAGATATTTAAAAGCTATAAAAATGGAAATAATGTCCGAAGTACACTTGCCTTAATCCGATCTACCGTTATTCTTACTCTGATCGAATCAGAAGTGGCCGTGATCTCCTCCTCTTTCTCTTTTTCCTCCTCCTTTCCTCACCTTTCTCTCCTTTTTCCTTCGTGCTCTACTTTTCTCTGCATTTTCTCTCTCTTCCTTACCCTATTTAAACAAAATCAAAAGCAGGTCAATGGAAAAATTTAAAGATTGCACTTGAGCACTAATCAAGTGTCCTTTGAGTACAGTATTCTACTAAATGAGCTCGAGTGGTACCTCGAGCACTCCTCGAGCACACTATTCTGTTAAATGCGCTCAAGTAGTGCCTCGAGCTCTCCTCGAGCACATCATTCTGTTAAATGCGCTCGAGTGGTGCCTTGAGCGCTCCTCATGTGCACCATTCTATTAAATGCACTCGAGTGGCGCCTAGAGCGCGGCTCTGGCGCCGAGCATGCTGCCCTTTCGATTCGCTTTTGACAATAATTTTTCTTATTTTCCAAGCTTAGTTTTGATCATTATTAATTAAAACACCTCTTAAATATTATGTTTAGAGATTAGGACCTCACAGTATGGGTATCTAAAATATAATAAATTCTAATAATTAAATTGATATAACTAAATTTGGATAAGTAAAATTGAGAAAAGTGAGAAATTGGACTTAGTGCAGCAAGCAGTAAATTTGGGCTTGCTGCTGGCTTGAGCCTAGCAGTGAGCTCCAAAAGCAGGCTACTCCGGAAAGGCCCGTGCAAGCCGCTCGCTCGAGCGCAACAGAGTGTGCCAATTCTAGTAGATACTGGGCACGCCGCTAGCTCTAGCCTGCTAAAAGGCGCCAATTTTAGTATGTGTACGCTCAACTCGTACTCGCTAGGCGTTCAAGCGCAAACCTGATTTTCTACCACCGACCTGATTTTGTTTTGTTTTTAAAAGGGGAGAGAGGAGAAGGCCAGGGCATGAACGAAAAGCAACGTAGGGAGGAAGAGGAGAAAAGGAAAGGGAAGGGATTTTTCTCTAATTTTGATCCAATCAGAGTAAGAAAAATGGTGAATTGGGTTAAGACAAGTGTACATTAGACGTTTTTTACCATCTTTACTGCTTTCTAGTATCTCTATTTTGATATTTATGCTCTAAAGCCCCTTTCCTCTATGTTTGATGTTAATAGTGCATGTTTCTCTAAATTTTACGGATAGATTTTATATTTACCCATATGTATCATGATATATGGCTTCAATTTCATGATTAAGCATGCGTTCGGTGTTTGATTTATGTCCGAAAGCTTTGTATGAAACCCTAGAACGAAAATTAGGGATTTGGAATTTAACTTTCTTGAATCTTGAGATGTAAATGTGATTTTGTAAAATGTTAATATTTATGAGATGATTTTTATTTGAAAAATTTACATGGAACTATACTGCTAAATTATTGAGACCACTAATTACTTATTTCTAGTTTGTGCCACAGCACTCTCGACTGACTTCTTAAAGGTTTATCTGTCTGAGTTTATCTGGCCCTTAAGGCAAAATGAGCTAAGAGTTAAGAGATAATGATAAGAATATTTTCAGTTCTATTAAATTGGTAAGGAAATCGAACCTAGGACTGTCATATAGTCAGATAAGATTCTCCAGCATACCTTAGAATGTTATGGTGATAATCAAGGATAACTCCGTCTATGGAGTAATATGTGGTCGACTCTTCCTCAGGGCGTTAAAATTTGGAGGATAGAATTCTGAGTCCGACCTGCCTTCAAGAGGTATTTCTGTATCTGATCTTGCTAGAAGGGATACTATTGTACTATTTTTGGCCTCTAATTATGTGTAAAATATAATCTATCCTTGATTACTCGCCTTTCGACTAGTAGGATCTACTAGTTTAGGTCCTTCGGATAGTAAAGTTAAATTTCAAAAAACAGGCAAAGTCTGATACTGATTTATGATTTTCGATACATGTTTATATGGATTTATACTTTTCTCATGATTCCGTATGTGTTTCTGTTCTTCGGCAATTTTCGTGACTTTTATTTTACTGCATTTATGTTCTGTACAAAAGATTTTACATTTACATATTTTATGGTACCTTGTTGGATTTTGACTCACTCTTTCTGTTTTTTTCCTTCCAGATGAGACAGTAGAGTTAGTACCGGACTAGCAAAAATAGTCAAAGCTTAACCAAAAAGATTTTAGGAGCCTCAAGACCTGTTGAAGATTTTGGGAGTTTTGATAGCTTGAATGTAAATGACTAACCTACGGATGGAAGTTGTATATTTATGGTCTTAGCATGTTATGTATTTTGTTGGAACATTATTTATGCTTCCGCAGGTTTATCTTATGAAAATAGTTCTGCTTCCACTATTTGAGTTTTATATTCATACAAGTCCTAGATGCATCTCTCGTCTGAATGTGATATAGTAGACAGGAACATTAAATTGGAGCCAGGGATATATATATGGCGTTAGATGATCTTGTGTTGTATTGTGGATGTATGTTGAGGATTCTTTTATCTGTATGTCTTGTTCAAATTGTGTAATTTCAGGTTGTTTGTATTAATTTTTATCTAATTTTAGAGGAAACTCTACTCAATTTTCTGTAAAAATCTTATATTATTTTATTTTGGGCATTAGTTTTATCTATTTATTAATGGAGATTATTGAAGAAAAATAATTCATTCCGTCCTAACTAGTATTAGAGAAATGAGATGCCTTAGGATTGATCGATTGTAAAGCGGAAGTATAGGCTTAAGTTTAAGTAGGGATAGGCCAAGGATAGCTGGGATTAGATAGGGTGTTTAGGTGTTAACCCTTAGGCTAGTACTAAATCATATTGAATTACCATTGACCCCTCCCTTTTAACCTGATTTCTTGTGGATTATTAATGTTACAATGTTCCTGATTATGGGATATAAAATGGCAAGTAGAAGGGGTAGAAGAAATGACCGTGGAGGTGCTAGTACTCCCCAAGACCAAGAAGCTGAATACATAAATTTGTTGGGTAGAATGACAAACATTATTGAATCAATGGGGCAGCGTCACATGACTTCGGTCCTTACACCCGAGCCAGTTCCAGTAAATTCGGTCCGGACAACTTATGATAAGTTTACTGCGAAAGAGCACTTGAATTCTTGGGAGAGCCGGATCCAATGAAAGCGGATATTTGGCTTAAGAGGATGAAAAAAAATTTTACGATGATCCAATATTCTGATTGAGAAAATGTCATATTTGTGAAATATAAGTTGGAAGGTAAAGCTGACAGCTAGTGGGCCATAAGAAAGAAGATGTTAGGTGTGCCTGATATTAAGATTACTTGAAGGTTGTTTGAAGAGGCCTTTACAAAAAAGTATTTTCCTTCCAATCTTCAGGATCAAAAGGAGCAAGAATTCATGCAGCTTAGGCAGGGGAATCAGGCTGTAGTATAATATGATGCAAAGTTCACTAAATTGTCTCGATATACGCCATGCTTTGTGGATGATGAATTAAGAAAAGTGAAAAGGTTTTAGCAAGGATTAAGGGATGATATTAGGAGACAATTGGTGACCCAGAAACTACAGACTTATGTAAAAATCTTGGATAGGGCACTAATCTTTGAGAGGGAGTTGGAGACCCAAAAGTTATTTACTAAGATGACGGCTAGTCAGACAAGTTATAGTGCGGAATCTAATGTAGGACCCTCCAGACCCTCAAAAAGGGTGAAGATGACAGCAAAAGGAAAGAGCTTCACTAAAATTTAGACAATGACTCGTTCTTAAGCGTCAGTTGCTGACTGCTTTCTATGTGGAAAGAAGCATGCAAGGTACCCTTGTCACAAGGCGACAAGAGCTTATTTTAGATGTGGATAACAAGGCCACTGGAGTAAAGATTGTCCATTACTCCAGAGGCTGGAAGCAAAGAAGCCTACTATGTCAGCTAAGGCTTTTGCAGTGACTGTACAGGACACGGAAACATCCCCGAACGTGGTTGAAGGTACCCTTCTTATTTGTAGAGTTTCAGCTTCTATTTTATTTGATTCTGGGCTTATGTACTCTTTTGTTTCCCTACAATTTGTACACTATGTTGTGTCCACTCTGAGAATTTTGGATTGTTATTTAGCTATATTAACACCTACTGGATCCTCGGTAATTACTATGTTATGTATCCAGAATATATGGTGGAGGTGAATGGGAGGTGTTTGATGGTAGATTTGATATTGTTGAATATGTGTGATTTCGATATTATTTTACGGATGGACTGGTTAGCAAAATATCATGCCAGTATTGATTGCTTTCTAAAAAGGGTATATTTTGATATTCCTTGAGTCGAACCCTTTTTCTTTCAAGGCATTAAGAGAAATGAGATGCCCATATTAGTTTCATCTTTACATGCCAAACATTTGATGAAAAGTGGATGCCAAGTTTATCTAACATATGCTAGCGCCATTGGGAGCCACAGCGTGCCGACGAGGGACATTTTGGTTGTATGTGATTTTGAGGATGTGTTTTCATATAAGTTGTCTGGATTACCCCCTCATCGAGAAATTAAATTTGAAATTAAGGTTATTCCTGGTTCTAGTTCGATATCTAAAACCCCTTACTATATGGCTTCAGCTGAATTGAATGAGCAAAAATTACAATTGTAGGAATTGTTAGACAAAAGTTTTATTAGACCGAGTGTATCTTCGTGGGGTGCACCGGTACTGTTTGTGAGGAAGAAAGACTGGTCTTTACGGTTGTGTGTAGATTATCGTAAACTGAACAAGATCACAATTAAAAATAAATATCCATTGTGGCGCATTGATGATTTATTTGATCGGTTGTAAGGATCTTGGGTGTTTTTGAAGATTGATTTGAGGTCCAGATATTTCTTGTGATACCATTCAGTCTTACAAATGCTCCTACAGCTTTTATGGACTTGATGAATCAAATATTCTCATCATATCTTGATAAGTTTGTAGTGGTGTTTATTGATAATATTTTGATATATTCTAAGAGTCATGAGGAGTATGAGACTCATTTGATGATTATTCTCCAAGTGCTTCATGAGAAGAAATTGTATGCTAAACTAAATAAATTTGAGTTTTGGTTAGAGGAAGTGGTGTTTTTGGGGCATATGATTTTGAATGGTGGCATTGCTGTGGACCCAAAGAAAGTAGAGGTTGTTATTAACTTGAATGGCGTACGTCAGTAACCGAAGTTCAGAGTTTTCTTGGCATGGGGTATTATAGGCCGATTTATAGAGAATTTTTTGCGAATTGTTATGCCCTTAACTCAGTTAACGAGGAAAGAGGCCAAATTTAATTGGACTGAGGAATGCGATTGGAGTTTTTAGGAGCTAAAAGATTACTTAACAACCACTCCGGTATTAACTATTCCGGAGAGATCAGGTTGGTTTGAAGTATATTGTAATGCCTCCAAAGCGAGCTTGGGTTATATATTAATCCAGAATGGCAAGGTGGTTGCTTATGGGTCCAAACAGCTAAAGGTGCATGAGAAGAATTATCCAACTCATGATTTAGAGCTTGCTGCAGTTGTGTTTGCTCTAAAGATTTGGAAACATTATCTTTATGGTGAAAAATTTCTTGTTTATTCTGACCATAAAAGGTTAAAATATTTATTCTCGCAAAAAGAGATCAATATAAAGCAGAGGAGATGGGTTGATTTTTTGAATAATTATGACCGTGAGATTCAGTATAAGCCTAGAAAAACTAATGTCGTTGTTGATGCATTGAACCGCCGATCAAGCTATGTGGCTAGATTAAAGATTAAACAAATAAAAATGTTAGAGTATTTGAAACAATGTGATATTCAGTGGTATGTTTGAGGTAACCGAATTCTTTTATTGTATCTGCAGATTCAACAGGAGGTGATAAATGAGGTTAAGGAAAAGCAGGTAAATGATTCTTTCATTATGGATATTGTGCGTAATTCAAATAAGGACTCCAGAATTGATTTCAATGTCCGAACTGATAGAGTATTAAGATTTAGAGATCGTTTGTGTGTGCCGAACGATAAGGAGTTGAAGGAGAAAATCTTAAAAGAAGCTCACCAATCCCAGTATACAATTTATTCGGGGACAAATAAAATGTATTAGGACTTGAGGAAAATATTTTGGTGGAGAAATATGAAACGGGATATTATAACTTACATAGAGAAATGTCTTGTGTGTCAACAATTGAAAGCTGAAAGGAGAAAACCATCTAGGTTATTACAGCCGATGCCAATCCTAAGTTGAAAGTGGGAGGACATCACGATGGATTTTAAGTCAGGCTTACCATGGACTCCCAAGAACCATGACGCCATTTGGGTTATTATCGATCGGCTGGCTAAATCAGCCTATTTCTTGGCGATCAAGACGACGTATTCCCGTGACAAGTTGGCTCAGTTGTATGTAAATGAGATTGTTAGACTTCATGGTGTGCCTACAACGATTGTATCGGATCAAGACCCGTGCTTTGCCTCCAAATTTTAAGAGAGTTTGTATAAAGAATTGGGGACGGAACTGAAATTTAGTACAGCGTATCGCCCCCTAACCGACAGCCAATCGAAGCGTACAATTTAGATTTTAAAGGATATGTTGAGGGCCCCAGTGTTAGGCATGAAGGGGAATTAGGATAATTATCTGGCTTTAGCGAAATTTATCTACAATAACAGTTATCAAGTGAGTATATGCATGGCACCATTTGAGGCATTATATGGGAGGAAGTGTAGATTGCCGATACATTGGGAGGAAAACCGAAGATAAGAGAATTTTAGACCCCAGATTATTAAGGAAACCGCAAAAAAGATTAAACTAATTCACGAGAACTTAAAGGTTGCTCACAGTAGGTAGAAAAGCTACGCAGATAGATGAAAATCGGCGCTAAAATTTAAGGTGGGTGACTATGTCTTCTTGAAAGTATCACCATCTAAGGAGACATTTAGATTCAAGGTGAAAGGAAAACTGAAACCACGTTTCATTGGCCCATTTGAGATTTTGGAAAGGATTAGGGAGGTGGCTTATAGATTGGCATTACCACCTAATTTGACAGATGTACACGATATATTTCACGTGTCAATACTTAGGAAATATGTCTACGATTCCACGCACGTTATTGAGTTTGAGCTTTTAACAATCAACAATGATTTATCTTATGTTAAGGAGCCAGTACGGATTCTGGATCAGAAGGACCAAATGTTGCGTACAAAGATTATTCCACTGGTGAAAGTGCTCTGGAAGAATCACTCGCCCAAAGAAGCAACATGGGAGTGCGAGGAGGAGATCTGGAGCAAATACCACCATTTATCCCCTTGAGGTATGCAACTTCGTTGAATTTTGAGGACAAAATTTTATAAGTGGTGGAGGATTGTAAGGTATGGTGTGACGAACCGGATTATTCTCCATTGAATAACCTCCGTCAATGGTAACACAACCCTAAGTCCATAATTAAAATATGGACTTTTACAGAAAATTCGGCAGAGTTTCCTCTACAACAGGACGAAAACCAAAAATACAACCTGTT
>JAODPA010137458.1:5796-16188 GCA_025585075.1 Nepenthes mirabilis
AATTGATATATTATGATATATCACTGATATAATATTTTACGATATTGTCGTAGTATTGAAAAATATTAGTAGCAAAGGGCCCAATATTGATAGATATCACCCAATATTTACATCAACAGGTGTTCTAATTTAAATATAATTTTGATTGTTGTGGAGACTCACCACCCACATCTAACCTTGGTTTTCCTTAAGAAAAAGAGCTGTCAAGGTTCTTTGGCATTTTAGGCTTACAAGTGAATCCAACTATTGCGATTAGACATTAGATGAATGAATAATAGATATTATATCTGTTAAGGTCCTTCCATATTTTATCCTCCCTGTGAATCCAACAATAGGAGTAAAAGTTAGACGAATGAATGATGAAGATTGAATAATCATATAAATCACTTGATATAACCCCTACTATTCATGTATCTAACTTCTAATTGTGATTATTGGATTCACTCGAAACCCTAAAATGTGAGAGGATCACTAATGTACAAATGTATCCATCCATGTATATAAAAAAGGAGTTTACAACTATGATGCCCTAGAACAAATAATGAAAACCCCCCTTCCCCCCATAAATCGAGTATAAGATAAGTATTAGACCAATAGTTAATGGAAAAAGACCTTAGAACAATTTATAAACCAAAGTATCCAACCAGGAATACAACAGAAGCATCCAACCACAAATATGTCAATATTATCAAACCACAGGTGTAAAAATTGGCGAATATATCGTGATCTTAAAAAATATCGGTATCTAGCCCAAATACCAATATTTCATCAATGGTTGTTGTACTGCATTGTGATGTGCTGATTGAAAGGACCCAAGGTAACTATTAATCTTTTTATGATTAAATTATCTTATTTGAATATGACAGGAAGCATCTCTGCACTATTTCAGGCTATCATGATCGTACAATATTTTCAGTTCATTGGTCAAGGTAGCTTGTTCTCTAGTCCTTGCTTCATTCTAAATGTGTGTGTGTGTGTGTTGTCCACATGTCTCTTCCATTGTGTTTGTGGCATCCATAGATGAAAATATTGGTATCGATATTGCTCATGACGATATTGGCGTCGGACATATTAAACAGTATGTGTCAGTATTAGATATGTTAGAAGCAAAAATTGTTCTGAGAATTATAAGTTGACAGGATCAGCCGATATTTTAAATGTTGGCCAATATACAGCGATATATCGTCAATACGGTAATATATTGTGATATTTTTTTTGTATCTAGAATATCAGTATATTAGGGCTTGATATCGATATATACAGCCAATAAGTGCATCTATATTCCCCCTTTGCTTGCTATAGGAAGGAAACAGACAACAACGCAGTAACAAATTACTCGATTATGCGCACTTGACTGTGAACATGCTATGTAAAAGAGGCCACTCCTTTATAACCACATCAGCAATACATCAAGGCAACCAAATAGGAACAAGCCGGTTGGGTAGTTTGACTGCATAAGGTTTCAGGATGAACAGAATTTTTGGCAGCAACTACCATAGAATAATTGTTAGGGTTGTTATGTTTGTTAATCAAGTAGTTAGTAAGTAGTTGATAATGTGTGACTGATAAGGAATTAACAGAATGGTTAGCTGCACTATAAATAACCCAGGAATGTACAGCGTTGAGCACGAAAGTTGTATGAATAAGAATACACTGTTGAGTCTCGGATCAACAGATGTTTCCTCTGCTCCCCCTTTTTCTGTTTTGCATTTCTCCCCATTTGTCATTCCCTGATCCCACTATTTCCTCCAATCTACCATTGTTACTTGAGTTCTCTTGTTATGTAAAGATCACCAAGCATCTGCATAACAGAATGGCCGTAACTTTTGAGTTGGGAAGCGCTTTGAGATGCAAGACCCATCGTTGGAAAGATATAGGAAAGGACTACTAGTTCCCGGGCTCCCGATACCTCCTAAGGAAATTCTCATATTGAATCCCAAATTGATGGGTTAGTGTACTAGGGAGGTTCTAATGTCTCTATTCTGTAGATGCTCGTTCGTGAACTTTTGAAAAATGAAGCTACAAGCTTCCGGAATGGGACTTATTCAAGGATAATGAAAGACAGAGATTGTAAAGATTTACTATCGGAGAAAGGGAAGGGGCGTGGTTGGTGTGTTACTAGGTCGGTAAGGGAACCCGTAGGAGGGCGAGCTACGTGAGGTGCATCCATGCATGTGTTTGTGTGTAGTTAGATCAATGAAAAGAATTCTTAAGATTTGTTTGATCTAAGAAAGTTCGAATGAAAGAAAAAGAAAATTAAAGGAAATTACTTTTCTATATTTGGATTGGATGCAAAGTCACGTGGTAAAAAAATTAATGAAAAAATATATGAGAATATTTATATTTGAGAAAAGTAGTTTTCCTTTCATTTTCTTTCACTTTCATTTTGCCTCATTAATTTTCATTCCTTCAAACTTTTCTAGATAAAAAGCAAACCTTATCAAGGAAAGTTTAAAAGAAATGAAATTAATGATGAATGAAAAAAAATAAAAAATAAAAGAAAAAAATAAAAAATAAAAGAAAAATTACTTTTCTCAAATATGAATATTCTATTTCATATTTTTCTATATTTTTTTCTTATAATACAATCCAAATATGAAAAAGTATTTTTTTTTAATTTTTTTTTTCCTTTCCTTTCGACTCTCTTAGATCCAAACAAACCCTTAGTATTTCTAGCATGAATATGGAGGATTATGTGTCGTTTGTTCTAGGTGTCTAGTTGATATACCGTTTTTCTTTTGCATGTGTAACTTGCAGTTTTGGACAAGTTTCTATCCATATATGCTAACATAATAATAGTAACAACAAAGTATTATAGGTTAGAATGGCAATGTAAATTCGATTTTGTTATTTACTAATTTAGGTTTATATTATCTGAGTATAAATATTTTTAAATCATTTTTTATGACATAACTACATTTTTTTAGGTTTATCTTTATCTTTTATTTCCTTGAATCGTAGCTAGCTTACACTTTTTCACTGGTGCATCTTTCAACTTACATTTTAAGTTTGCTGAAATATCATTCTCCCATCTTATTTTTCTATAGGTATAGCTTTATATGTTTACAAATATCATTATTACTTATATTATCTTTTTGTATAACTCCTCTTATCCAGTAGATACTCATGGTATTAATAATTATAGTCGTCTTACCTTTTTTAAAAAAAGGAAAACAAAAAATAAGCGTTTTTATGGGTGGAATTGTAAGTGATTTGAGCACCATTTTTGTGCTAACTGAAACTTAGGAATCACAACATGCTCTCTTAGAAGCACCAATACTTCTCCCAGGCTAATTTGTTAGTCACTAACACTTGTCAGACCAAAACCCTTGGCTGATACTTTGTAACACGTTTCAGAATATTCTATTGTTTTTCTTTTTAACTTCGACACATATTGAATATATTGGGCTATTTTGTATTCTTCAGCAAAATGGATTTTTTTTTTTGTATGAACTAAAGAGCATCTGGTAACTTAGAAATAAATAAAATCTTAAACTCCGTTGTCTTGTGTATATTTTTTTCATTATGTGAGTAATGTTATAGTACAACTCCATGTCCCACCAACATATTGGTTCTCTTATGATTTTTCAAAGAATGTAACAAGAAATAGGCATTTTTGTTAAAAGGATAAAGTAGTATTGTTAGTCAATGTATTTTCAAATCTATAAATAACTCTTAAGTTTTGTTGACATGTCTTTCACATATTGTCTCTTTATTTTTTAAAAAAAGAAAACATATCGGTGTCGTCCCGTATCATTGTCCATGCTTCTTAGCATGCTTTTGAAAACAGCTGAGTTTTTTACCTTGAAATTTCAGTCTGAAATGCACATAAAGCAGATCTAATTGGTTATTAATGAATGTCCAAATAATTCAGTTCTTGCTTTGGTGGACTAACTGAAGTTTATACTATCAGAGTTACTGAACATTTTGATTTATGTCAACATGAATGAAAATATCAGTATTGGTATCAGTTACAGCTATATTAATATCGGACATATTGGATATACTTATCGGTATCTAATACATTGAAAAAAAATATCTAAAAATCAATATATGGTAATATATTGCGATATTGTAGCAATATCGAGAAATATTAGTGCCCGGGATCCTGATACCGATACATATAAGCCAATAGTAGCATCTATGGCAAACAGTAAGGCAGATGCTCCGTTGTTTGGTTGAGTAACCATATTAAGCATTATTATTAGGATCTTGTATGTAATTTTCCAGGAATGGTATAATTGCTAGTGGAGCGGCAGATGATGCTATACGTTTATTTGCTGAAAATAAATCCCGTGAGGTATGTGATACTCCTCCCCCAAACTACGTGATTTAATTGGTTGTTGAGTAGTATAGATTAGAATATTAATATTGGTATCAGTCACGGTTGTATCAAACAATACATTTTGATATTGTCCATATTGCCATCTGTGGTATTGGTGTCGGCAGTGTCATAAGCATCGGATGCAAAACTTTTTTCATTCTGTTACACATCAAAATTGAGCTTATGTCCTAAAATAGTTGACCGTTTTTAATTATATTTTATATATTTGAAGAGTTTTAGTCAATGTTTTCCAGTGGACTCTACGTCTTAGTTACAAATAGTATGCTAGCAACTTATAATGATAAAAACAACACGAAATAAAAATAGTTCTACCAACTCCTCTTTAATGAGCAACTATCATTAAGGAAATACAATAATGCAAGAAAAGTAGAAGTTGAAAATTGGAGATTAAGGTTTAGGTATGATTTATTGTGTTAGATTTGAAGAAATTGAAAAAATTTTGAGTAGTTCTATAGTTCAAGATGTTGAAGAGAAAAGAAGAGGAGAATAGTAAAGGGTTTGGGGTGCGAAAGGAGAACAAAAGGATTTTTTTGGGGGGAGGGGGTATTTTAGCTAATTCACCATGAATGAGAATATTGATATCTGTCACGACTGTTTCGGTATTGGTTGTGTTAGACACAACTTTTCTTGCAAATTGGAACGTAGGGGTAGATATTGGTCAATTTATTTGGAAATATCAGGTGAATCGGCCGATCTATCATTATATATTAACTATATAATGACAATTCGCAATTTTATCATTGTATCATAGTCGATACAAATATATATTTTCTTTCATGACCTAGGCCGACGGCATGTGCAAGTAATCCACCGCCTGTAAAACAATTGTGTTAATATTTTTGGCAAAAAAGTTAGAAATGGTCTTATCTACGTATATGAGTGGGTCATAGTGGTTAATAAATAAAATACTTTCATCCATATGAATGTAAACTTATTTGGTGAAAACTGGGAACAATGGTAATTGATATTTATTTATGTTGACAGTGAATCATTGTAAAAGATTGAATTTTGAGCTATGTTTTGGCATATTATCTTCTGTTGATCCCTCAGATGATTGGACAAATCATCCAAGATCAATGGTGAAAATTGAGATGATATAATCGATGATCATGATATAGTTCTTGATAATGTATTCTCTTGGTTAGGGGTGTGTAGCAAAAGGACCAATAGTGAAATTTTTGAATTCTGATTTCTATTCCATTAAAAATTTTGGTGAATCCCCAAAATTGGTTCCAACTTTGCTTCTGCATATAGGCAGATTTTGCCTACCATGGAAACAAAGCTGGCAAAAGGGGAAGGCCAAATTTTTCTTCTAAATGTAATAAATTCACGACGAAGCTGAGCAAATAAACGGAATGCCAGAATTGTGCCTCCACTTCCTTTTTCCCACTAAATTTGGGTCTATTAGCAGATGCTGTAGGCAAAATTTTTCCCACCAGGCGGAGAAGCCTCTCATCTTTACTCCTCATGATCTGAAATAGATATAATTCCTGTGTAAATTTTGCTTTGCACTTTGATCTCAGGCAGATTTTTATACTCCACAAATTTTGTGATTCTCTTTTTTTACAGCCAGATGGGCCCATGTATAAGCTGCTTTTAAAGAAGGAAAAGGCACATGAAATGGATGTCAATTCTATACAGTGGAGCCCCACGGTACGATTCATCCCTAATATATATGCATGCACGGATGCGTATATATGTACATGTACGTGTACATGTATGCATATATATGTCTATGTCATGTTACGGTGAGACTAGATTAAAATCGGGTAGAAATTTTTGGGTGAGCCCGTCCAACTCTATCATGATCGTTGGATTCAAGGTGATCCGATGGCACAGACTTAATTTATTTAAAAAGTTAAGAGACCCCATAAAAGCTGAGACATTTTATCCAATAAGAGTATAGTCTAATGTATCTTTTTGTTCTTTGATCCGGTCAAAGAATATTATATTAAAAATAGCGTGTTGAGTTTCAAGGTTAGGCTTATTCCTGCTTGAGGTATCGTCCTTGACCCGTCCCATCCTATTTTGTCCTTGAAAAGAGCCCGCCTATTTATTCAAACAACACGAGACAATTCATTTCCACAATATAGTCCTTCAATGAAGAAGTGTCCATGTTGTATGTATTATAAATGGCGTCATAGTCGAGTTTTAAGGTCATGCCTGTTCTCATTCAGTGTCTATTTTAGGGGGATATTAGCCCTATTCTATACGGTTTTGTCTTTAAAAAGGCACTTTGAAAGGACAATGAAGTCTTCTTACTTAACTAATATGAAACAATCTATCCTAGAATACAGCCCCCAGTGAATAGATGACCATACCGCTATATTGGAATCTTCAATATCGATTCTTATAGCTCGCTCTAGTGTTGAATTCCGATGTTATGTTCGTTCCCGTTCAGAGTATTTCCGTCTTCGGAAAGAAGGTGTGGTACGCGTACAGTCGCTAGCCCCTTCCCATACTATTTGCATAATTACAAAAAAAACAAATTCATATAATCGAGACTTCCTTTCTACCCAATTTTCGAAGCCCGAACGATAGAAATCGTACTCCTCTTGATCCGTAGGCATAGCCGTGAAACAAATCTATAGAATCTATTCTCACTAAGCTATACCGTTGTCTCTTTCGACATCTCTTCTCGGGGTTGATTGCCTACAAAGTATTATCTTAACTATGTAAGATCAGTTATATGAATATATTTTCGGAACTTGACCCGAAACAGAGTAATATTCTTTGAAAATATAATCAATTAAAATTATTATTTTTTGTCACGACCCTTCAAATTTTTCGGGGTCCATATTTTTCTCTCTTTTCTCTAACCACAACTTAAATTTTTCTGAGTGGTGCTTCATTTGGCCTACCTTTTCTAAATGTTTGCTAATAATACGCGTTCTTATTTTATCTTTTAGCATGATTTCTCGTATACATACAACACTTAATTTTATTTTTATTTTTATTTTTATGTTTGATTGTCAAATATTCATTAAATAAAACGGGTTTATAAGTTATTTTTTAAAATCTAAAATTACATAAAATATATTAATCTTGTTGTGTTCGACCCTGGCAGAGAAATCAGCTAATTGCCTCCGCGAGTGACGATGGGACGGTCAAGATGTGGGCACTGGAATCCAAACCGTGGTAAGGGTTGTAGCAATATGATCTATTACTAAACGACGTCGTCTTGTTGCCACCTTGCTTCACCAAACCGTTTGTGCCTTTTTTTTTTTTTTTTTAAGGAATTTAAAAAAAAAAAAAATTTTAAGAAATTTATGATTATCATAAGCTTATGCAGGTTGGTTTGTGTTTTCTTGAGNTTATTTTTAACTGACTTTTTTTAATTTTTAAAAAAATTAGTGGCGAAGGCTACTTGGAGTTGGGTAAGGAAATTGAATTTCTCGAAAACCCCCCTATATTTCTAGAATTTCTTAGCAGCCCTCCATAAGATTTTGCAGATTTGACCCCATCAGGGGGAAACTTTTACTGTTTTATTTACTTTTTCCTCGTCACATGATATTTCAAAAGCAGCGTAGTAATCTCAACTCTCCTATGCTCAAGGATCCCGCCACCTTGGGCCTTCTGATTCAAATCTACACGCAGACGAGCAAAATCAACAGAGGCAAAGAGCTCCACGCTCGGCTGATCCGCGCAGCCTCTACGCCGTCGAGATATGTCGTCAACAATCTCCTTAACATGTACGCCAAATGTGGGCAGCTGGGCAGTGCGCAGAAGCTGTTCGAGGGAATGCGTCAAAGAAACTTGGTCTCGTGGACGGTGATGATCACGGCCTATGCACAGAAATCCCAGTTCCTAGAAGCCGTGAGAACGTTTTCCCAAATGCGGGTCGTCGGTCAAAGCCCGACCCAGTTTGCATTTTCGAGCGTTATACAGGCCTCGACTTCACTCGGCTGTGTGAAATTCGGGAGGCAGATGCATTGCCTTAGTGTGAAATGTGGGTTTAATTGTGAATTGTTTGTGGGGAGTAATTTAGCTGATATGTATTCGAAGTGTGGGGAGATTTTTGATGCTTGTAAAGTTTTTCAAGAGATGCCATACAAGGATGAGGTCTCATGGACGTCAATGATCCATGGTTATGCGAAAAATGGCGAATTCAAGGAGGCGGTTTTGTCTTTTAAGCAGATTTTACATGAGGGAATAGTAATTGACCGTTATTTGCTTTGTAGTGCGTCAAATGCTTGTGGGGCAACGGGGGCATATAAGCTTGGGAAATGTCTTCACTCAATGATTTTGAAATTGGGATTTGAGGAGGAGACTGTTGTGGGAAATGCTCTTACAGATATGTATTCAAAATCCGGTGATATGGAGAGTGCCTCAAAAGTGTTTTGCGGTGACTCTAAATTCATGAATATTGTATCTTATACTTCTTTGATTGATGGCTATGTTGAAGCAGATCAAAGTGACAAGGCACTCGGTACCTTTCTCGAGTTAAGAAGGCAAGCCGTTGAGCCTAATGAGTTCACTTTCTCGAGTCTGATCAAGGCTTGCTCTAACCAAGCTGCACTCGAGCAAGGGACACAGCTCCATGGTCAAGTGGTTAAATTCAATTTGGCCTCAGACCCATTTGTCTACTCTACTCTTCTCGATATGTATGGAAAATGTGGGTTAGTTGGTGAAGCTTTGCAATTATTCGACATGATTGAAAACCCAACCGAGATTGCTTGGAATTCGTTGCTGGGTGTGTTTGCTCATCATGGTTCAGGAAAAGATGCCATTAAAGTTTTTGATAGGATGATCTTGAAAGGTCTGAAACCAAATTCCATCACATTTGCCAATCTTTTGAAAGGGTGTAGCCATGGAGGACTGGTTGAAGAGGGTTTAGATTACTTCCTCTCCATGGAAAAAAAGTTTGGAGTGGCACCCAAGGAGGAGCATTATTCCTGTATTATCGACCTTCTCAGTCGAGCAGGACGGCTCAAAGAAGCTGAGGAATTTATCAATGGAATGCCATTTGAGCCAAATGCTTTTGGCTGGTGTTCTTATCTTGCCGCTTGTAGGAATCATGGTGATATGAGAAGGGGTGAAATTGCTGCAGAAAAACTGATGAAACTCGAACCAGAGAACAGCGGGGCCCACATTATGCTTTCAAACATCTACGCAAAGGAGAGACAATGGGAAGGTGTGAGGAATATGAGGAAGACGATGAGAGACGGGAATTTAAAGAAGCTGCCCGGTTTCAGCTGGGTCGACATAGGGAACAAAACCCATGTTTTTGGAGCAGAAGATTGGTCTCACGATCAAAAGACTGAGATCTATAGTAAGCTTTATAGCCTCATAGATCAAATAAAGAAAGCTGGATATATTCCATATACAGATTCTATTCCTTATGAGATGAATGAGAGCATGAAGGAGAAGCAACTGTTTCATCATAGCGAAAAGATAGCTGTTGCATTTGCATTGATTAGCATGCCCTTCGGGAAGCCCATCATTGTGAAAAAGAACTTAAGGATGTGTTTGGATTGTCATTGTGCCATCAAATTCATCTCTAAGGTTGTTGGAAGAACAATTATTGTGAGAGATAATTGCAGGTTTCACCATTTTTCAGATGGGTCTTGTTCCTGTGGAGATTATTGGTAGTGCTGCAAACAAAAATTGATGAAATGATGGGGCATTCAATATCAGAATTGCTTTACATAAAGTGACACATATTTGATAATGTATGATTTTTTTATATCTTATTAAGGAAATTATTTCCTTAATGATCCCGGTCTTAGACGAACAAAATAATATGCAACTATGGAAGCGATATTTTGTTGATCATATAAATAATAAAACTATGCATTATGTTTGTGCGGATAAAAGAGGTGGTTTTTTTAGCATAATGTTGGGTAGTTTTGCCTATTTGGATTAAAAGGAGCTCTGTTTAACTTTCAGTTATGTATTCTGATTTTCAAGTAGCCCTCGAGAAAACTGAAAAAACATATTTTATCACAAATTTATATAATTCTTGTTAAGAAATAGAGTTAAAAGGTGAAGAAAGATAAATTAACTCTAAATTCTTCTGAAAAAAAAATGCTAAATATGAATTTATA
>JAODPA010137459.1:0-43702 GCA_025585075.1 Nepenthes mirabilis
ATTCGGATTTGCTTGACTGTTTGGATCTGACTTCGTTCGCCGAGTCTGAACCCTGCGTACCACTATAGAAAACAAGAGGTCAGGTGTCGGCGGGATGTTATCCCACCGAAAACATTCCGATGTTCAAGTTAGTAATAAGCCTTCAAAATTGTAAGAATGTGAACTGATAAGCAAAAAGAGAGAGCGAGAATGAGATTGGTGGGAGTGTTGGCCTGTAGATGTAGAGGCGTTCTCGTGACTCATTAAGAGTATGGTTTCTGACTCGATGTTCGCAAGGAACGAGTGGAAGTTACGTCCTGAAAGCTTAGAAGCTTAGGAGGACGGTTCTCAGGGATCGGAAAAAGTCTCTGTAATCTAAAGGCTTGGAGTAGGATTGGAAGGTGAGCGATTGAGAGAAAGTATGCTCAAGCACTGCATTGTATTTTGCGTCCGTGTGCGTATCTTAGATCGTGTCAAACAGCGTGTCCTTCCAGAGTGGAGACTCTGGATTTATATAGACGGTGGGGAGTGTGGCCTTCATTGGCCAGGAAGGCGTGATCCCTAGCCTGGTGTCGGGCGGCCTTCTTTGAGTAGGTAGGCTTGATTGGCGTGATCTGATGTGATCGTTTCCTTTCTAAGCGGATAACGGATCTCTAGATTATCTACATTCCTTTTATATTTTTGTGACCGTTAGACTCCATTATTGGCAAGGAGAGAGAATCTGACGCCTTCCTCATTGGGAGGGCGCTGAATCTGTTGATACCTTTTTAGATGAGATAGACTTTAAAGAAAGCGTGAAATCAGGGAAAGGATCGTTGCTTGTCGTGTACAGGAACTCCTGCCAAATTGGGCCTAAACCGTATTAGGTTTAAAGTTTTTTCGTGGCCTGCTACTACAATACTTCCGGTCAATAGAGATGTTGACCGTCTTGAAGGAGCGCATTGGTTGTCTATTTGGCGCGACCGATGGTCAATGATAGCGTTGATTGTCTAACGTGCGTCTGGGCCTTTCTGAACTTTGGGCTGTTTTTCTTATTGGGCCTGCCAAATATGAGCTTACCCATCACTAGCCCCCCATGCTGGTGGTCAGGATTCTGGCCTACGGCATGTTTATGATGGGATGCGCATGTTTTTGCTGGCGGAGTCGTTGCCTATCTAAAGAAGAGCCTTGAGTACTTCCAAAATGTTGATCGAGTTTGTTGACCGTTCTTGAAAAGTTTTCGGGCAACTTGGAGAAGGAACCGTTGGTCATTAGTCGCCCTGTCAGAAAAGCAAGCCACGTGTCTCTATACGGTACATTCAAGATCCCGATATTTAATGAGCCGAAGGATCTGATTCAACAACCTTCTTTTAGGAAAATGACACACGGCGGTAATGATGGCGTAGGCTTTCGAGACGGTTTCGTGTTCACACGGATTTTAAAACCGCTTGCTTGCTTCATTTTTTATTTCTTGTGCCTTCCGTGTCTCTTCGTCTTCCTTGTTCCGTTTGAGAAGAAGAAAAACCCTAACTCTGACCATGGCTTCTGTCGCCGACATCGCCTCCGTTTTGAGAGAAAATGACGTGAAAGTCCTGTACGTTGAGTTCAACATTTCACAGGAGATCGCCTTCCACGTTCCAGGGAAGGACGACAGAGCTTTCTTGCTGCCCACAGGCTTCGTGACCATATATGAAGACCATTTGAGGAGTGGGATCCGCCTTCCAATCCCTGACGAGCTAATGTTGATTTTTCAGGTGCTTCAGGTCCCAATCGCTCAGTTTCATACCAACGCCGTCAGGTACTTGTACTCCATTTGCATTTTTTTTCGTTAATATTCGAGGCTGTTGACGATGTCCATGGTGAGGGGGATATTTAAGATCAATCAGGGAGTGGAGTGGATCTCTTTATCTCCCTGCGGCGGTCTCAAGATTAGCACCGCCATATATGACTCCCTCAAGAACTGGAAGAATGGTTCTTTTTCATTAATGTGGGAGAGTCTTGGCCCTTACCCAAGGAGTTGTGTCAAGTGCCTGAGGTGTATACAGGGGCGTCTTCGGAGGCGGAAGCGAAGATGGCGTCCCTGGAATGGCTGGTTAAGCTAGTGGAGAAGAATCTAGGAGACTTCAGGAGAGACCACTTGGTTTCTTGTGTGGAGGCAAAGAAGGCAACTGGGGGCCTCCGTCTCCAGTCCAAAAATTAAAAATCCTGCCACCGGAGGTCTTTCAGCAAAAGAAGAGGAAGAAGGGTTTCATTATCGATCCCTGCCTGTCTGATTCAAATCCTCCCAATCCAAGGCAAAAGAGGGTGGCCTCGGTGGCGCCTTCTTCGTCGTCCTCAGGGCTTGACTACCTCTCTACTAGACGTTTTGCGGGCGTTGGCGCCGTTTCTGGGGTATAAGTGGAGCTAGCCCTTGAGGCTTATGAGGCCAGGTTGAGCAGCAGCGTTATTCTGGCGTAGCTCGGGCCGTCGGGGTCGACTTGGGAGCCATCCATCGAGGCTCCTGGGCCGTAGGAGTCGTCGGTTGGATCGCCTATTGTGGTAATTCCGGTGGAGCAGTAGGAGCAGATTTTGGAGCCCCCCGCCGTTCCCAAGGAACTAGCCAGGAGGGAGGATACTCCAGAGGATCCCATGGCGGAGTTCATGGTTGAGGTCGCCGCCAGCCCTGCTAACGTGGGTCCCATTCCTGGCTCATTTCCTTTTGCGTCGAAACTGGGTGCGAGGCCAGACATGCCAATACGGAGAATTTGGGAGGTATAAATTCTGTTGCCCGCCTTGTTTTTTGATTTGCCTTTTCTAACCCCCTTTTTCTTTTTTTTTGCCGGCGGGTAAAGTATCGAGCACAATTGCTAAGGCGCTTCGACAGAGAGACTTGGTGATCTCTGATAGAGACAGGGAGATCGCTTGGCTCGATGCTAAGTTGATTGCTCTAGGGGCGAAGCATTGAGAGGACACGGCAGCCTTGGAGTATGTTTTTGCGGACATGGAGGCGGAGAACTTGAGCTTGAAAGTAGAGGTTGCCCATTTGAAGGAGGAGAACGAGCAAGCTAAAGGGCACCTTGATCAACTTGCTGGGCAAATGGCGACCTTAGAGAACAACCTAAGCCTCCGTATCCGTCCCCACGAGGTTGAGAGCATGATGCTAGCGTGATTGTAGGAAGGGATCAATATTAGCTGATGTATTGTGTGGTTGGTTGATCTTGACTTCCCCATGGATCTTATTAATTTGTCTAACCGGTCAGCACAGCATCGCGATAGCCTCATGAGGGAGCCTCGAGACAGACAAGGGCTACCGCCGCCTCCATAGCTTTTTGTGATGATTGTAATTTTTTATATCTTTTTTGAATTTAATGATGTATCTTACCATTTAGCAATAATATAAGTAGTATTGTGATTGTCTCACGCTTTTGCCTTTGTATTTTGCTTTTTTGCATTTCTTCGCAGCTAACTGGGTAGGATTCCTGCGAGTTAGCCGCCGGCCTTGCTTTTCGGGCATTGACGATGTTTTCCAGGCCGTCGCGTGTGTTAAGCCGGCTTGGAATTTCCCTGAGTAAAGCTTGGCAGCGCTGTCCAGGTGTAGACTTGAGCGGCATGCTTTGGTGGAGCGTTTTGCTCCAATCGACCATCGTTAGCTGATCACGCTATCTCTTTATGAAGGAGGTCGTCACGTGTGTTGTGTTAGCTTCCTAAGATTTTTTTTCGACCCCTAATGGGCCACTTGGATGACCAAGGTTTAGCTACAATCGCTCATAGGCCGCCTGGATGACCAGGGTTTAAATACGATGGTTCATGGGCCGCCTGGATGACCATATTTTATATACGACCACTCATGAGCTGCCTAGATGATTAGGGTTTAGTAACAAAAAGGTAAAGACCCTCCTGACTTAGGGGCAGCCTAGGTCGATTCAAACCTGCAATGAAAACCACATATATATGCACATGCAGCATGCTAAGGAAACACTTATTTTACAATTTGAATTGTGCACACATATGATCACATATAATTATGTAAGATACATACCTAGGTCCCTACTGGAAGTAGCGTTTGAGGTGGATCATATTCCACGTCCGCAGGACCAACTTTTCGTCCTGATTCTGAAACTTATATGCCCCATTTCGCAGGACAGTGGAGACTAGAAAAGGCTTATCCCAATTCGGGGAGAGCTTGTTCCGGCCGGCCACTTTTCCTGTGGCCTCAATACTCCATAAGACCAAGTCTCTGACATCGAACTGCCTCGCTTTCACCTTCTTGTAGTAGTAGCGGGCGACTTGATATTGGTAGGCTACATTTCGTATTCTGGTGGCATCGTGGGCTTCTTCTAGCAAGTCTAGATGTTCCCGAATTTTTTGAAAGTTACCCTGCGGATCGAAAGATTCCACCCTAAGACTTGGGAGCCCAATTTTGATCGGCATCACCGCTTCAATCCCGTAATAAAGGCTGAAGGGCGTCTCACGCGTTGGATCCTTTGGAGTTGTTCGGTAAGACCAAAGGATTAAGGCGAGCTTGTCTACCCAGAAGCCCCCTGCGTCCTCTAGCTTGGTCTTGAGCCCATGGAGTAGCGTTCTGTTCGTGACATCCACCTGTCCATTTGCTTGGGGGTATGCCACCGAAGTGTGGACCAGCCTAATCCCAAGGCTAATGTAATACTTGGTAAAGCATTTCTCTGAGAATTGGATTCCGTTGTCAGTCACAATGACTTCTGGAACACCAAATCTGCTGATGATGTCCTGGCGGACGAACTCAAGTGCGTTGTGCTCTATGATTTTGGCCAGCGGGACGGCCTCGACCCACTTTGTGAAGTAGTCGATACCTATTATGATGAATTTTCTTTACCCGGTTGCAATGAAAATGGGCCAAGAATGTTAAGCCCCTATTGCGCGAAGGGCCACGGCGCCTGAAAGGATTTCAGCTTGGCGGACGGCTGGTGACGAAAGTTGCCGTGAAGCTGACATCTTTCACACCTTTTTACAAACTCGAGTGCATTACTTTTCATCGAGGGCCAATAGTAGCCTTGCCGCATGATCTTGAATGCTAAGTTTTTACCGTCCACGTGTGATCCGCAAATCCTAATGTGCACTTCACTCAAGATGTAGTCCGTTTCTTCTGGGGTTAGGCAACGGAGGTACGGAGTCAAGTAGCCATGACGATATAGCCACCTGTCGACTATAGTGTACCAGCCGACCGTTCTCTTTATTCGCCTGGCCTCTTCTGCGTCTTCTAGCAACGTTTTGTCTACTAGATACCTTAAGTAGGGTGTCGTCCAATTTTCTGTTTCGGAAACCTGCATTGCCTCCTATCCTTCTATAATGAGAGCGTTTAGGATCTCCTTCATCTTCCTTGAGTACTGTTCTGGGTTTTTGGCCACCTCTACTCTTACCAGTTGATCAGCCTTCCAATTTTCAGTTCTGAGAACATGGACCAAGGTTAGGTTGTTGAAGTTGCGGACGGCCTCCCTTGCCCTGGCCAAGTATTTGGCCATATATGGGTTGTTCGTCTCAAAGTTTCTATTAACCTGGTTGACGATCAGCTCGGAGTCGCTGTAAACAGCTAGTCTCTTGGTTGAGCACTCTTTTACTAACCTTAACCCGGCTAGTAGGGTTTTGTATTTGGCAACGTTGTTTGTGGCCGGAAAGTCGAGTCTAAGGAAGTATTTTACCTCAAACTCGTCAGGGGTTATGAGGACCACTCCCGCTCCACTGCCTGTGTCTGTGGATGATCCGTCTACATGGAGCACCCATTCTGGAGCCTCCATGCGCTGTTCCGCGTTCTCTGAGGGCTGTTTTTCAAGAATCGGGGTCATGGTCTCAACAATGAAGTCGGTCAGAGCCTGTGCCTTTATGGTTAGCCTGGGCCTGAACTCAATATTGAACGCGCCCAATTTGATAGCCTACTTTACCAATTGTCCAGAAATATCAGGCTTCTGGAGTATGCTCTTCAGAGGTTGATAACTGAGAACTACGATGCGGTGTGCCTGAAAGTAGGGCCTTAGTTTTTGCGTGGAGAATATGAGGGCTAAGGCCAACTTTTCTGTGCGTGGGTAGTGTGTCTCTAGGCCAGTCAGTGTTTTGTTCACATAGTAGACCGGCCGTTGGGTATCGGAATCCTGGCTTACGAGAATGAAGTTGAGGGACACATCTGATACTGCCAAGTAGAGGTACAACTCTTCGCCGACCTTAGGTAATGTTAGTAATGGCGGGTTAGCCAGGTACTACTTCAACTCATTGAAGGCCGCCTGGCAATCTGCCGTCTATTGGAACCCGTTTGATTTTATTCCCTTCAGAGCCTTAAAAAATGGCTGATAGCTGTTACCAGACTTCGCTAGGAAGCGGGACAAGGCTGTCAACCGTCTAGTCAGTCGCTGGATATCCTCGACGCTTCGTGGGGGAGCTATGTCCGTGAGGGCCTTGATCTTCTCTGGGTTTGCCTCGATCCCTTGTTAGAAGACGATGAAATCCAGAAATTTTTCCGAGGTAACCCCGAAGGCGCACTTAACCGGATTCTGTTTCATTTGATACTCATGGAGCACTTTAAATGACTCCACCAGATCGCAGATATGGTCGCCTGTAATTTTGCTCTTGACGAGCATATTGTCAATATAGACTTCCATATTGCGATCGATTTATTTTTCGAACATTTTATTTACCAACCGCTGGTAAGTGGCTCTCGCATTTTTCAGTCCAAAGGGCATCACCTTATAATAATAAGTCTCCTGGTCTGTCATGAACGAGGTATGCTCTTCGTCCTCCGAACTCATTTGGATCGGTTATAGTTTGAGTAGGCATCCATGAAACTCAGTAGCTTATGTTCGGACGTTGAGTCTACTAGCAGGTCAATCCTAGGTAAAGAAAAGCTATCCTTTGGCGGAGCTTTGTTAACGTCGGTGAAATCGACGCACATTCTTCACTTCCCATTGCTCTTCTTTAGCAAGACTACGTTGGAGAGCCAATTAGGGTATTGAACTTCCCTGATGAATCCAGCATCCAGCAGTTTATTTACTTCCTTCCGGATGGCGATCAACTTTTTCATTGAGTGGTTTCTCCACTTTTACCTGACGGATTTTCTGTCCGAGTCGAGACCTAACTTGGGGACAATTACTTGGTTTGGAATCCCATGCATGTCAGCGGGAGTCCATGCGAAAATGTCAGCATTCCGTTGCAGGAATGTGATAAATTCTTCGCATAACGCACCGGTGAGTGAGCCGGCCATTCGCATGCACCTTTTTGGATCGTCCAGATTCAATGGGACTAGGTCGGTTGCCTCACCAGATTGCGCCTGTTGTAAGATTATTTCGTCTCGATGGTCAAGTTTTTTGATTGCTTTGGTGCTGTCGTTAGGAGCGATTTCAGACATGTAGCATGTTCGTCCAATGACTTGGTCACCCAGTACTTCGCCCACACCGTATGGCATTGGAAATTTTATTTTGAGGTGTGGTATTGAAGTGACAACCCCGAACCCTGTTAGACACGGCCGGCCTAGTATTACGTTGTATACAGAGGACAAGTCGACTACCAAGAAGGTAAGTGTACGACTTGCCATTCTCGGGTATGTTCTTAGGGTGACTTCTAGTCAGATCGTCCCTTGAATGAGCACCGATTCATTGTTAAGGCCATACAATAGGCCTTCTGTAGATTTTAATTGACTCCTTTTTAGATCGAGTTTAAAAAACACATCGTGGTAAAGCAAATCACGAGAATTTTTATTATCAATAAATACTCGTTTCATACGCTACCGTCGAAAACGAGTGCTGATACAACAAGGGGGTTTGCATGGGGAAAACTACATGTGTCAGGTCATCGTCACTAAAACTAATGACGTTGTCAGTAGTGCATTACTTCTTCCTCCCTGCGTGCTGGTCCCTATTGTCTGTTGGATTCTTGATCGGCCGGGTGGTGATCATATTGACCACTCCCATCGCGACCCAATTTTGTGGTGGAGAGGACCCCGATCCTTCTCCGCTCGCGTTGCCAGAGCTCTGACCAGGGCCTTTGACAAACCTGGTGAGATGTCCCCTTCTGATCAGTTCCTCAATCTCCCACTGAAGGGTCTTGTAGTCCTCCGTGAAGTACCCGGGAGATCGATAGAAATCGCAATACTTGGCCGGATTTTCTCCTTCCGCCTTCTTAAGTGGTTTTGACGACTTAAGAAACTTCTCTCCCACGGATTTGCATGAGGACGTTTGAGCCCGTGTCAGTTAATGGCGTTAAGCTGATGGGCCCGTAGTCCTTGTGCTCTAGCAGCCCAATCCTGTGGCGCTTTCGGTGGGAGTGATTACTACCGTTGTGTTTCCTCTTTCCTTCGGGAGGGATAAAGCGAGGCTGCTCAGGCCGGTCGGGACGTTTTGCCTCGTTGGCCTCCTTTGCTGCCGCATAGGCCCTGATGATAGACTCTGCTTCCCGAAAGGTATGCGAATTCTTATGCGCTAGGTGCCTGAAGAACTCTCAATGCGCTAATGTAGAAATGAAACTGCCCAATTTTATTTCCTCTGTGAGTTGAGGGATCCGCCTGGCTTTTACCACGAAGTGATCTAGGAACCTCCGCGAGCTCTCTCCATACTTCTGCTTAATATGTGACAGATGCCATGGCAATTTTTCCTCCTAGTGGCTGGTGGTATACTGAGACAAGAAAAGATCCACAAGCTCTTGAAAGCTTCGGATCGAGTTTGAGGGAAGATGATGGAACCAAATGCGTGCGTCCCCCTTTAAATTGAGGGGGTAGTAGTGACACATGGCTGCGTCCTCCAACCCTTGTAGACCCAGATGGGTGTGGAAGTGAGCGAGATGATCGACAGGATCTGCACTCCCATCGTAAGAGTCAATAGCTGGCATTTTAAACTTCATCGGCATAGGATGGTTTAAGATCTCCGCTGTGAAGAGAGATTTGTTGATGTTGGCTGCGCACTCGTTGTCTTTGAAGACGCGATTTCATATCTTCTCTAACTTTGGATCTGCTAGAGCGGCATTGACAGATCTTTTGGAGTTGAGATATGCCCTCAACTTCGTTCTTTTCCTTACTTGTTCAGCAGCCGGGCTGCTGCCATCTCTGGCTAATCTAGCAGCCTGGGAGGCTCCCCCCCGAGCCTGGGGGCTAAATTCTACCCGGGAGTATCTAGGGTTCATTCGTTCCGGACTTTCCTCTGGAGTAGAGCTGGTTCCTCGCTCCCCACGCCTTAAACGGCTTTGGGCGTGTGAGGATACTGGCGCGGGAGCGCTGGTTCGCCTTCTAGTCTGTCGGGCCAAAACTTTCTTTCTCTGGCCTCCTCGTTTGGATGTCGGTGCTGGGGCCACAGCCGGCGCAGCCTTTAGCTGTGCTTGCTCCTGGCGGGAGCAGAGTATCTGGAGCATTCTGTCTATATTGTGCATGTGCTCCGCTGGGTTTTGGCAGAAAGATGCTGAAATTCCACCGGCTACCCCGTTAACTACGGCGCCAATGGCGTGGTCCTGGTTTGGTGAGACTATGTCTCGAGCTGGCTCGCTTGCTTGCGCCATTGTGTTCACCATTTTGTCTAAGGGTGTTGATTGAAGAGAGCTTCTGGGAAACACAGTTGACTTTTTGTAAGTATTTTTCACAGACGGCGCCAATGATGCGTACCTGGATTTAATTTCGAATAGATTCGGATTCGCCCAACTGTTTGGATCCGGCTCCGTTCACCAAGTCCGAACCCTGTGCACCACTACAGAAAACAAGAGGTCAGGTGCCGGTAGGATGTCGTCCCACCGAAAATACTCTGACGCTCAAGTTAGTAACAAGCATTCAAATTTGTAAGAAGGCAAACTGATAAGCAAAAAGAGAGTAAGCGAGAATGAGATTGGTGGGAGTGCTGGCCAGTAGATGTAGAGGCGTTTTCGTGACTCGTTGAGAGTATAGTTTCCTACTCGATGTTCGCAAGGAACGAGTGGAAGTTACGACCTGAAAGCCTGGAAGCTTAAGAGGACGGTTCTCAGGGAGCGGGAGAAGTCTTTGTAATCTGGAGGCTTAGAGTTGGTTGGAACGTGAGCGATTGAGAAAAAGTATACTTAAGCACTGCGTTATATTTTGCATCTGTGTGCTTGTCTTAGATCGTGTCAAAAAGTATGTCCTTCCTGAGCGGAGACTCTGGGTTTATATAGACGGTGGGGGGTGCGACCTTCCTTGGCCAGGAAGGCGTGATCCCTAGCCTGGTGTTGGGTGGCCTTCTTTGAGTAGGTAGGTTTGATTGGTGTGATCTGATGGGATCGTTTCCTTTTTGAGCGGGTAATGAATCTTTAGATTATCTGTATTCCTTTTGTATTTTTGTAACCGTTAGACTCCATTGTTGGCAAGGAGAGAGAATCTGACGCCTTCCTCATAGGGAGGGCACTGAATCTGTTGATACCTTTTTAGAGGAGATCGACTTTAATGAAATCGTGAAATCAGGGAAAGGATCATTACTTGTTGTGTACGGGAACGCCTGCCAAATCGGGCTTGGCCCGTATTAAGTTTAACGTCTTTTCCCGGCCTACTGTTACAATACTTCCGGTTAACATAGATGTTGACCGTCTTGAAGGAGCGCATTGGCCGTCTGTTTGGCGCGTCAAGCGGTCAACGATAGGATTGACTGTCTAACGCGCGTCTGGACCTTTTTAGACTTTGGGCTGATTTTCTTATTGGGCATGTCAATTATGAGCCTACCCATCAATTTAGATAAATTTATTAAAATAATAATAATATCTGTGGCCAGCCACAAACCTATTCGATTTTATTATAAGCAAACATAATCATTATTTTTGTCCAAATAATCGGGACTAACCCAAACCCGCTGAAGTTGATGAGAATAATTTCTTATCTAAATTTTTTATATGATTATACAATTTAATTTTAATCAGGGTTATTAAGAAGGAAGAACGAGTGGAAAAAATAATTAAAAAAAAAAAGAGTAAAGCAAATTGTAGTTTTATAACGTTGGGCCAGGATCCATCAAACAAGGCCCAAATTGGAGTCCATGATTCACTTGGGCTTTCATTGCTTCTCGGAGTTGCCCGCGAGGATCGAACGTGCCGAATCGGAGAGAGAGAGAGAGAGAGAGCGAGAGAGATGTCATACATGAGAGGAGACTTGCTGACAAGAACGAAGAAACTGGTGAAAGGCTTAGCAAAAGCTGAGCCTGTCTGGCTTAAAGCCATGGAACAGTCAGTTTCTTCTCTTTTATTATTAATTCACATCTGTTTTCATATTCGAGTATCTTGTAATGCATAAATCTGTGTTAATGTGTGACTATTATTAGTATTCTATTTCCATTTCTATATTGTATGCTCAATTTTCCTGATGAACTAGATGTGATGTATTCAACTTGTAAAGCTTAAAAAGGTAGGGAAATCAGGAAATAAAAATCTTCTGATTTTTGTATGGTTATAGTTTTGCGAATTGTATAATAAACATGAGTCAAAATCTTCTCGACTTTCCATTATTTCATCACTGCGGATCACGTATATATGCTATAACTTTAAAGTAATTGTTTTTTTTTTTTTTTGGGGGGGGGGGGGGGAATGGATTCTGCTTTGCTTTTGAAGCGGGTAAAATTCTCAGTAAAAACTAATTCAGAAGCCATGCCTTTTCGTATAATTACTCGATCAGTTCATTCATTTGGGTAAATCTAAATTTGAGTGCTAGGTTCTGTGCAAGGATATATATGTTTGGAAACAAAAGGCTGTACCTAAATCTTGCCTATATTGATAATTGGCATTATGTATTGCAATTGGAGTATGAAATTGCAATGAAGTTAGAAATTTGTGGAAGTAAAGTTTCGGCGTGAGGGAAATGGTATTGCCGAGGTAGTTTTGTTCACTGCTAGGCAATTTATTTCATGTATGCAAATATCCATTGGTAAATTGCCTTGACAGGAGTCCCTCACATGCGGTTAAACTTATAACTTTGTGTCCTTGAAAAGATGTAATTCTAAATTGATATTTGGCATAATATCAAAATATTTAATCATCTTCTTTAATGACAGTTACTGAATTTGGCTAGAAACTTCATCTGGCATGAATCAAGTCGTTTGTCTAGAGAGGATGCAGTGATAACCAAAGTTGATTGTACTAAAAATTGAAGACGTTGTATAGGCAACTGGCATTAGAATAGTGTATTGATCTACATGGCAAGAATGACCCATAACCATTGATGAAGAGGAAGGCTTGGAAGGGATAAAATATATTGAAAAGAAGCTTTCACCAAGGCCAATGTTCATCAAATGTTAGCTCTCATTGCTATTTCTAATTAGCAGTCTAACATGCACTGGAGACTTATCTTGGTAGAGCTTGAAACTTGATAGTCTTGAATTGGAAAGTAGTTGTATCAGCCGTGCTGTTGCACTCCTAGTAACATAACAAAGGGAGGGTCTAGATGTGATACCGACAACTACATCATCTTAACAAAGAAAACATGAAGTTATAACTTAAGTTCAATGGTTGAATGAACTTTGTCTATTCTAAGCTTCCCTGCAAAGAATTAGATAATAATGCATATTCCTGCAAATGCTAGTTGTGTATAAAAATTCAATCCTAAACTATGTTACAACTTCTAACAAGGTGGTCTATATGTTGGTTTTTTTTAATTGGCCGAGATTGGGTGATGGTAGGGGAGATAGAATATTGATATGGAGATATAAATTAAAATACTCTAAACTTGTTGATATGGAGGCAAAGAATGTTGTCAGTACTTCTTGCACCATAGGCTTTGAGGGTTAGATATATGCAACATTGTTTGTGAATTGTAGATGGTTATTTCATGGGTTGAATACGTTATCCTAGGTCATAATGTGTTATGTTTAGTTTATTGGCTTTTTTTTGTGATAAAATCTGATTCTAATCGAGTTATATTTGAATCTTTTTATTAATTAATTGGGTTCTAATGTGACTCAATATATGCTCATTAAAGCTGCAAAGAATCGGGTGTTAGAAAAAGTTCAGTATGCCCAAAGGTGTGCTGCATTTGATTCAGCATTCGAATACCAGTGTATGAACTCATATACAGTTTCAATAAATTAGTAGAATGTGTCACACATGTGCATTATTGGATCGGCACATATACCAATAATGGAATGGGTCACAGACATGCACCTTTGGATCGCGCACATGTGCAAATTAATAGAATCGGTTGGCATTTGCATCCTTGGATTCGCACATGCACATGCTAGCGTTCGAGTTAGCGTTCAAATGCCAAAGTGTAGAATTGTTGTTCTTTATTTTTTCATTTTCAGCTCCACTTATAAGTAGACTCATTTCCCTTAACTTAGCTGCCACCCGCATGATTAACTTATGTGCTACCCATATGATAAGAGAAGAAAAGGAGAGCTACAATAGTGAGGAGAAAAAGAGAAAACGTTTTTCGTGAGTTGTGATCTTAAAGATCATAGTTTTTTTGTCCCGAAATCATTCAATCATCATCAAACACTTGTTCCAAACCTATGAGCTTTCGGAGATTCATCAGTGGCTTGGATTTTGGAGCTCCTGAAGTGTTGTTTATTCTCGAGGTAGTGAAGTAAAGTATGAGAATATCGGAATGTGTTTGATTTCGTTGTTAGGAAGTAAATCCGAGGAGTTCTTCGGTAGGAGTTACATGTAGGAGTCAATCGGCTAAGAGTTAATATATTTGTATTATTTGGTTTGTAAGTTGGATTTTTATAGTTGATTTATTTTGACAGACTTGAGAAATTTGGAAGGTTTTATTTAAGAATTATTTGGCTCTTGAGGTTTCACTTCATTAATATATCGTGTATTTATATATTTTTACATTTTATTTATTGCGTATATTGATGATGTTCAATGAGTAGAATTGGTATTTTATACTTATAGTATTTAGAGGCAATATTCTTTACATATATTAAATATTTGTATAACTTAGTCTTCTGTAGTGTAAATGGTCCAAACTACAATCGTTGAGGACTGTCCAATTTTTTCCATAATGAATGAACCTTACAGTGTATAATGACTTTCCATGTCCTTGTTCTAAATTTCTTTGGATATTCCTTCGTATCTTAGAAGCATTCTTTATTGAAACTTATTTCAGTCCTTACCTTTTAACAAATCCATGTTCTTCAAGAGATATAGATGCGCTGTTTCCCATGTTTTTACCCTATTCAACTTAATGCTAGAAAGTTCCAGGATAATATATTAACACTATTTGGTAGGATAGGATAGAAATTCTGTTCATATTTTATTTCTAGTTGAATTACTATTCTACTGTTTGGTTGTTCTAATAATAAGAATAATAGTTATGATGGGTCCCAACACTCGGGACCCATCGGGACCCAGAAAGAAAGGCCCAAAAAGTTAAGTCTACGAACCAAGAGGCTTGCGAGGATGATTTGGCCCAAGTGGCCCAAAGACAGCCATTCACGTCCCAAGAGGCCCAAGAAGCCTAACTTAGCCTAAGAGGTTAAGTTGGCCTTAGAAGCCCGAGGACAAAGGCTAGCGTCCCAAGAAGCCCAAATGGCAACAATGGTCCGAGAGACCAATTTAACCCAGGCGGCCTGAGGACGCTATAAGAGACCTATGTCACTAATGAAATCCCGAGAACATGAAGCCAAGAACATAATACTGAAATCCCGAGGGCCTCTAGAAGGTGAAACTCCCAATTAATGTCCGAGAACCTAAATCTATGAGCCCGAGGATTTAATAAAAACCCAGAAGGCTTTTGTGGTACGAGAACTATCTCTTCATCTCTGAATCGTTAGATTAGGGGAAAAGGGGGCCAAGGTGGCCGAGCACGCCAGCTCAAACGTCTCACTATTACCAATGAGCACGCATTCTCTGCGACACGCAACCTCCACAGGAAATTATGGCGCTCAGAGTACGCTCAATCATTATTGGATTGACGTCACCTAATACGCCAAATGAGCAGAATTGGTGGCAGGCCTCCCAGCACACGCCAGATTAGCAGAGTGGACGGTTGGCCTCCCAGCACATGCCAAATCAGTAGAGTTAGTGGTTGGCATCCCAGCACACGCCAACGCCATGAGTCCGGATTTCAAGGGCATGTCCCCCCTATAAATACCTCATTCAAACGACTGAGAAAAGGATTCAACGGCTAGTATTCTCCATACACACTGTGAGCAACGTCTAAGAGAAAGAAAGAAAGAGAAAAAAGGTGCACGAGAGAAAGCTAGAAAAGAGAAGAAGGGATAAGATCTCACGTGTTGCAATCCTGTGTGACTATCAAAAGTGCCACTGTGATTATTTGTAACCCATTCTAAGTGTAGTGGAACCTTTCGGACCCAGCGTCCATCACCGTGATTTTTCCACTTTCATTAAAGAAGAGGTTTTCCACGTAAAATCCTCGTGCATTGTACCCTCCTCCATTTTTCCTTCCTGTCACGTCATTCTTATTGAATTTAACGATCACTAGTGTGTTGCATGATTCCGTCTGTCCGAGTATACCAAAAGAGATCAAAGTGCGAACTCGGACTCTCGTCGTACAGCGGTCGGAACTCGAGGACGCAACAAGTTGTAAAAGGAATTATTATTTCTTCAAAACAAAGAATAAAAAATACCAACACCTATTTGTATTTATGTTCTTGGTTATCAAAGAATAATTATTCCAACATATTTTTATATTTTACCCTTAACTTGAGCTAGAACTAATTAAAATTGGATTTGGGTTAGACATGAGACTGGTTTAGATGGAAATTTATGACTACTAAGTTGAGTTGAGCCGGACATGGCCTAGTCACTAGGCCAAAATCGTGTTAGTTCATAATCTAAATTGGGTTGTTTGAATCGGGGTAGGAAGATTTTTTTTTAAAGTAATTTTTTTAAAAAATTTAGAATTACATAAAAAATACCTAAAAGTATAAAATATTTAAAAAATTATGTTATGTAGATTGAAAAACTAGCTAAGTATAATACTTATTTTATTTTAGCAACTAAATGTAACATAATTTTTTTTTTCCAACCATTCTGCTCAAGTTTTGCTTCTAAAATTCTACAGAACATGTTTCCTACCTTCTTTCTTTCTTTCCTTTTTTTTTTTTTTCAAATAAACATCCCACTAAAGAATCAGTTGCTATCTGTTAGTCATCTTTTCTCTTGAACATTACCACTAACACTGAAATGCGTCATGCATAGCAGAAGTATAATAATAACATAAGATACAATGTCATGAAATCTGAAAAATGTCCGAGTCTACATATTTCTGCGCAACAATCTGATGAAAAGGAGTGTTTCTAAAAAATTGATTGAAAAAGACTTACTCTTGGATCTCAGCTTTTGGAAACAACACTGTTCCATTGATCTGTTAAGACGAGTTTGGGAAGAGTTAACATTCTCCCTTCCCAGCCTGTCCTGAATCTTCAATTGAAGATGTACTATTTTATTGCCTTTGCCTCCCCTATAGTGTACTATTTTAGCTCCTTCAATTGAAGAAAAGGTCACCAAATGTACATCCTACGGTTCCCATTTAATTTAAGATTTAGGAAGATGCCTATTGCAATAAGAAATGAATAACATAATAGGGTATAATAGCAGGCCATTATTTATTTTTTATTTTCTTCCTTGATGCAACAAGAACGTTTTTGGGATATGTGTAATGGTAAGGTTACTCCATTGTGACGCAGATGTCATAGATTCAATCTGCAAATACATAGTGCAATGCAGCGATAAGACTGCATTTGTTGATCCTCTCCGGATCCTGCAATGTGGGAGGACTTGTGTAATGGGGTACTCCTTATTTTCCTTATGTTGTTATGGCTACTAAAAGAAATTTTGAGACCCACCAAAGCAAAAACGCTAGGCTAGGGTTGTCCAAAACATAAATTTATCAATTTCATGACGGCTCTTAAAACTTTGAAGTCTAGATCTATCATTTTGAAGCAAGTCAATTGTCCAAGCAGACACCGGCCAGGCTCTGACAGTAATAACCAATGGATCTCTGAGAACTAGTGATCTATACTGGCTTTATGATTTCAAAACTAGTGCAAAATTTTTGAGACTGCACCAAAAGGAAGCAAAGTATTGGGGCATTGAGTCAAAGAGATAGTGCTTTGTTTTATGATAGATTGAATTGAGGGGTTTTCATCACCAGAAAATAACAGTTAGTCAACATTCATTTCTTTTTTAAAAGTTTAACTGACTCAAACAATGTGAAAGAAACATGCAGACTTATTTCTGAAGAAATAGATATTGAACATTCATGGGATAATTATTTTGAGAGGTAAAATGAGCTAGTCCCACAAAATGATTCCTCTTTCTTTTTTTTCTTTTGGTGATTACTCCTCAATAGGTGTATATAAGTCTCGACTCAAGGTGGACATATGTGGGATAATTGCAGTTTTTTCAATTTCTTTGGGTTTGTTTAAATTATGTTGTCTTGAGTGTACGAAGGCATTTCTCTGACGGTTACAATTCCAAATTCTTGCAATTACACTTGGTATCTTATAAATTTATTTCTATTTCTATATGTTTTGTCATCCAGGTCTCCTCCAGCCAACTTTCCTCGTTCCGATGGAAAACTTGAGCCTATCACTCTTCCAGAGGATATTTATATAAAGAAATTTTTCCGAAAGCATCCAGATTCTAAACATGAAGATGCTATCAAGTATGTCATACTTTTTAGTTCCAGCAGTTCTCTTGATGTTGTGCCGTGCTTTGTTGTGATCTTTATTTTCTGTGATGTGCCTTCAACAAGATTCTAAACATGAAGATGCTATCAAGTATGTCATACTTTTTAGTTCCTGCAGTTCTCTTGATGTTGTGCCGTGCTTTGTTGTGATCTTTATTTTCTGTGATGTGCCTTCAACAAGCTGTATTTTGCCTGTGATCTGGTTTTCTTTTATTATTTTATGTTTCATGTTCTAAAGCACCAACATGGGAAAGATTTACACATTACAAGTTGTTGAGCCAAACTCAACAGCCTTTCTTATTGTCTTTCACTAGTGACTTTTGTGAACAATATTTTTGGTATAAATCTTATCAGTTTTGTTTTGGTGATAGATTGTCAAACATTGGTTAAGTAAAGAGGTGATTTTCTGCTTTTGAGTGGGCATGCTTTCTTCTTTCTTTGAGGTGCCTTTTAAAGGATAAAACATGTGGGATTGGATTAGAAACTATGCATCCCGCAACTAAACAAAGTGGACGATACCTCAAACGGAAAAAATTCTGATCTCGGAATTCAACAATGGAACCATCTGTGGGAACCCTTGCCAACACCTCCAGTATTGTGGCATTGCCACCTCGTTCCTGGCGGCCATGTTGTGGGGGTGAAATATCCCACATTAGTAAAGAGATAACCTCCTGTTTATAAGTAGGAAGATTTCCTTCTTTTTGTAAGGTGCCTTTTAAAGGACAAAATCATGTGAGACAAGATTAGAGACCAATGCGTCTACTCCAATGGGGACAATACCTCAAACGGGAAAGACTCCAACCGCTTGAACTCAACAGGTCTGTTTGGAGGTTTCTAACAAGGTTGTCTTTTTGGCCAGAAAATTATAAAATTTTCACTGCAATACCCATGATAATAGAAAAGGAATACAAAATAGGAATACTTCTTCATGAGTTAAAACATTTATCTTGAATCCTTTACTTGTATTTAACTTCCGGAGACTAAAAATGCATTGTTGTATCAACTAGTAGTAGAATTTATACAAGTTCAGATTGTGGATCAATTCAAGTTTCCCGTCTCCTTCAGTCATTTCATCACTCTCAGTTTTGTCATAGATGTGGAAAATCTTCATGTTGTTTAACTTGGCTTATGCTTTTCATCTGAACAGGTTTAACAGTTTTAGTCCCGTCCCAGCCCGTGTTTTTGCATGGCGAGTGCTTGAACTAAAGGAGCAGGGGGTTAGTGAGGAGGAAGCCATGGCTGTAGCTGATGTATGCATAGTTATATCTTCTGTTGAATCTACCCTCTCCCTCTCCCTGCAATATGCCATTTCCTTGCCCGCAGTTGTAAACATGGATGAAAATATCAGTTGCAATTATATTGGTATCGGACATATTAAATAATATATTGGTATTGGATATATCAGAAGGATAATTTACTAGGCTATATTGCCAATATTCATCGTGATGTATCTTCGATACGAAAACATACAACTATGTTGTCATGGTATCGAAAAATATCGATGTTGGAATTCCCGATATAGATATATATAGGCCAATATTTGCATAAGTAGTTTTAAAACTTACTTTAGAGTAACATCTTTTATTTGCATTTACAGATGGAATATCGGGCGGAGAAAAAGGCTAAAAAGCAAGCCTATGCTCGATTGAAGCAGATTGCACGGCTACAAGGGAAGAAGCCGCCACCAAACCCGTATCCTAGTGCCATTAAGGAGATTCAGGCCGAGGAGAGGAAATATGTTCGCGATCGTTTCTTCAATCCTAAGATACTGGAAATTGTGCAGAAGATGAAAGAAGAGAAGAAAGCTGCCATGCAAGAGAGGTTCAGTGGGGGAGGCTGGTAAGTTCAAAGAGTTACCAGTTGCTTCTAGTGCTTACTTAGCTAAAGATTATCCCTTCCTTTATTCTATTCTTTTTCTGAAAAAAAAAAAAAAAAAGAGGAGACTCACCTATTTAGCTGGCGTTGGGGGTGGAACCTGTTGGCATGGGTGTGGGAATTTTAGGTCTCATGACCTATTACTGAAATCTGACTATCAACTTATATATTGTCAATATATTGACATAGCACAACTTTGTCACATTGTTGGGAAATCACAAGATTTGGTGGGGTTATATATATATATATATATATATATTTCATTCCATAGCTTATTTTTCTTATCATTTAAAAAGATTATTCATTTGCACACCAATTTAATCACAACTTAGGTTAAGCTAGAATATAATATCTTTATTAAAGAAAGATATTATATCCCTAATATAACATTTACACTAGAATTTGAATTCAAGTGTAGATTTATTTTGTCTCCATGCAGGTTCAAGATTATGAGGATGTTGAAGGGATCACAACCAAAAAGGAGAGAAGGAATAAGAGGCGGAATAGCAAAATGGATGAAGCCTTGGTGGGGACAAAAAAACTGGTAGCAAATTTACAAAAACAGCCTATGTGAACGTAGCTGAATCTGTTAGTGTTCCATTTGACACAGCGTTGAAGAAGTATTATGAATTGACTAGTGAGATGCCTGGCAAAAGTGGATTTGGATATAACGAGTTAACCCATATGATTGAAGCTACTTCCACTATGTAAATGCTTACATATCGGTAAGAGTCCAGATTGTTTCTTCACATTCATACACCATGACCTTGTTTATTCTCCAATCAACTTGATCTTTTGGGCTTCAAAAATGTGGACTGATAGCAAGCAACTATGTTTCATTTGCCTTGTCATGAAAATTGTAGTTGATTTGGCACTCTCTGTATATTCTTTAGCTACATGAAACCCTAATATTTACACATTTGGAAGCTCTATAGCAGTGGATATAATAGGATTTTATGGATGAGTAATTAGCTCAACATCGATTAGGGATGATAATGGATTTAAGTTGTTATTGATTTGGTTACATCGTTGTCACAGTTTGTGTTCAATTTTATCTTCAACGATGGGGGCAATTTGCCAAGGTTGTGCACCAATACTGCAAGATTACCAATAACTGAAATGCAATTCGACCGAAGCTTCAGGATGCATGAGAAGCAAAATTCAGTGGTAGCTCCCACTTCCAAAGGGTACGATCAACATAGTTTAATCAATCTTAATAACAACGAAATGTGGCCGGGATTGATTCCTTGATACCAATTGTAACAAAGCATGTCATGATCTACCTTGTTACGAGAAAAGAAGATGAAACCGTCTATGTTCTTGAGTTTCTTAGGACATAAAACAACAGAAGCAAACCGCAGAGCAGAAATTTGGATTTCAGTAACAAGGTTCAATTCATTAGACTGTTCAATGCTTTACAAGTACATTGCCGCTTATAAATAGCATTAGCTCATTACAAGAATACTGCAAGAATACAACGTAACTACTGAATACAATCAGTCGGAACTTTGTGGCATCTGATTTCTATAAGTTGTTTATTCTGTCAGCAGCCATCTCGTTGTTCTGCTTGCAGCAACTAACTAGTACAGCAGATGTGCAGGCCTTACCCTATTACAGAATTTCAGCGATTCACACCCGTTGGCAGCTATAGCCCACTTCATGACAAGTTCTAAAATCTGCTTCAATTTTCAAATATTTATTAATGATATCTAATATATGTGTGTGTGTGCATAATTAAATAGCTTTTTAAATTACTTTTCAAAATAAAAGAAAAATAAGTATACTTGTCATCCCAACATAGTCTGGAACTTTCAACTTCAATCAACCCCGCTAAGCATACTAATTCACTCCACAATATAAATATACACAGCACTTTTTTTTTGGGGGGGGGGGGGGGGATACCAGTGACAGATGATGGCATTGAACAGTACAGCTTCCCACTCAAAAGGAAATAAATAATGCTAGGGTGGGTTTACATACCTTACTCCCTCTCCTACTTTCAGAAACTGTGATGATTGGCAAAGGAGACTTTGATCTATTACATTAATGAAATGAATCTCAATTCTAGACAGATGAGAAATCTTTCCTCATTCCAACTTCTCTGAACTTGCCTGTGTGTGTGGATGTGGAAACCAACACTTTCTGCATTAGTATTGCCACAATAGGAAATTATCTCAAACAGAGCTCATAGAATCATCAGACAGCACCAGGAATTTGCACAAGTGCGACAGAGTTTGCAGGGAGCATGTATTTGAGTAGCATGCTCACTACATTGTGTCCAATGTGTAGGTAGCTCTTGTTAAATACTGATAATGACTTGAGTGATGATCAAATAAACCAGCAGTAATGAGAGGTAGAATGCACTTTTCATTTCTTAACCATAGATGGCCCTCAAGCCCCGTGTAGCTCACTCCATTATTCGGCACCGTGCCATTTTCTCAATCTGAAAAGATTTCTGAGTCCCATTTTTCTCTTTGAATAGCTAAACTCCTACGTTCCCATTCTGGGAATATGTAAGACCTTCCATAGATGTTGCTTCCTCTGAATCACTAGCAATTGGAACCTCTTCCGGTAACCCATTTTGGAATACCGGCCTTTCAGTGTCCATTTCATCATTCCCTGGCCTTGAGTTCTGCTCACAATGTTCAATTGGTAGTGCACCTATCGATGCGTCTAATTGTCCTGGGTATGACATATCATACGGGTGATGGGTCATCATCCTGGTCTGTCATGAGAGGAAAAATTTGTATGCAAATGTCAAATCAGGTAACACATCAAACCAGAACTCTCATATTTAAAAATAAGCTGACAAAAAAGATTTAAAAAAAAGCAACCAAGTGCTCAAGCCTCCCCCATTGCAAGCAATGGAGAGTTAGCTATAGCCTCATCCTTAGCATTCTAGAGAGATTGCCGTGGTTTGAATAAAATACTATGTCACAATTAAGCAAACTTATTTGAATCCCAAGGTTCACACTCAAAAAGAGGATTGGACATAATTTAAAATCTCCAAATCTTGATTTGACCCAGCACAAAACCTGACACAAAAGATATGCCCAAAAAAGCCTGAGTAATGTATACTTCCATGTGGACAGATGTGTGCACATGCGCAAGAGAGAGAGAGGGAGGGAGAGAGTAATTTCCCAGACATTTAACTTTTGGAACTGATTCAAACATTATGAGAGTGAGCCTTGATTTGTGATGATTTTATTCCATTGTGACTTGGAGGTTCGAAAGACAAGCAGCTCTTTGTAATGTCAAGTTGGGGTATAAGGTTGCATACCTTTAACCCTTCCTAGGCCCCACAATATTAGATCCTTGTAAACGAGAAACTTATTTTCTTTGTTTGTTTCAAACATAAATAAAACCCTGAAAGATATCCATATGAACTGGACACAAGCAAAACTAAAACAAAATGCATCCTGTAGTCACGCAATGTATCAATTATGACAATGTGCAAAAGCTTTTCCACAGTAGAACTAGCAGAAGCCCAGCACAACCCAGGAACAAATAAAGCCTACCTGATAGCTGTAATGAATTCTAGAGTTGACAATGTCGCTCATCTCTTCAAGACCACTGACTAGATGAATTGGCCCAGTGGCATCAACATGACGATCAGTGAATGGCAAGTTGTTTTGACTCTCAGCCAAATTTAATGCAAGATGATCAGGTCTCTGAAGAAGCTGTTGAAATGTAGGCTGTAGTTCATAGCATTGTTCAAAAAGTGTACGTCGACAGAAAACATAAAGGCCAAGCCTTGCACGAGACATTGCAACAACCAATCTTCTAACATCACGTAGGTGACCCACATAGCGAGTACGCACAAGCGAAAGTAAAATAAAATCATTCTGCTGACCTTGAAACTTATCAACTGTTGTAACCTGAGGATATGAACATCAACAGAAGCAATGAACATAAATAGGGTTGCTGAGAATAGTACTTAAACCAACCGAATGACCACTAATCCACCACAACAAAACTCTTTCTTCTGTCAGCAGCATTTCTACAATCTACTCAATCACTAAGTATTTTCCGTTGCATGTTAGCCTAAAAGGGTGACCAAAGTGAACAGGGGTGGGGAAAGGAAATACAACCAAGAAGTACTGCGATAGAGGCACCTGAGATTGCTTGCATGTGAAGATATTACAAACCAGATAAAGTTTTTAGAGCATTTTAACTTAAGTCTCTCAGATATAGAGTCATTCCACCAAAAAAAACAATGAAAAGACAAAACAGGGTGGTCCAGTGCATGGGACTCCATATAGTGGCATTGGGAATAGGTTAGATATACGCAGCCTTAGAACCATTGCAAGAGACAGTTTTTGTGGTCTAAATCTTTGACTTACATGATGCAATGGCGTAACATCTTAACCTCACAGAATTTTTTATGCACCCCAAAAATAGGACACAGAACATCGTATAATAAACTTACCTTGCTTGGGGGGCCAATGAAGTCATATGGACAACATCGTCTGTTAATAACATCACGTATCAACAGTTTCTGGCCGTTGTATGTAGTCAAGATAGAAATCTTATGCGCTGGATAACCCAATAACCGCATGTACATGTAGACACTGACAATGTATTCAGCCTCTCCCTCATTTTGATAAAACCAAGGAGAAGGAGCTGTTTCACCTCTACCATGATAATCAGGAACATCCACTAATTGATAATCATAGGAAAATCCAGCATTTGCTCTGTGAAAGATCACTTCCTCCTTTACATACGGAAGGTCCCCAAGCTCTCTGTATCTCCAGTTGTAAAGCTTAGCTATGCTAGGTCTTGCTCTACCCTGGGCATTAAGTTCAATATACGGAATACCTAGACGAACAAATCTGGTAAACAAACTCTGATCCATGTGGCTATACTTCTGGAAAGCCATATTTTTCACAACAGGGGGCAACTGGTGATGATCACCAATTAATATGCAGCGTTTAAGACGTGCATAACCATCTTCCTGCCTCTGGAGTAACATTGGAATAAAAGTCTCAATCTCTAATATCTGAGCACTTTCTTCCATTAGCAAGTTGTCATACTTGAACCCTAAGTTAAGAAAATCCTTCCTCTTGAGTGCAGCATGTGTGCAAGTCATTGCAACAATCTTTGCTTGTTTAGTCATAAGATAGTTTGATCGATCAACAGTAGATTTGAGTAATTCAAATGCCCTACATTCTTCAAGCTCTTGGAACATAGTTTTAAGATGGCGAAAGCATCCTTTAGCTGCTCGCATGTCTTTCTCAAAGGATTCCCCAGTAAAGATTGGCTGTGGGACATTGGAGAAGAACTCTGTAAAGGGGAAACGGTCTCGAACAAATACCGGCTTATCTTCATTTTCAGCACAATCTGCAAGAAACTGCTCCCAGCGTGAATACACATGAAGCAACCAAAAATATCCAGCAGTTTCACAGGTGTAACCCACATCCTCAGGCAACTGAAGAGATCTTGCCAGCCTCTCTACCTCACTAAGCAGTTCCAAACGCCGGACAAGCATTGCATTTACACGACCTTGGCGACTGAAATCCAGATCTGTGGCTAATTCCTGTTCCCCTTGACCCAGCCGAAGAAGATAGCGGGCAGGTACATCCCTCTGAAGAAACAAAAATAAAATGCAGAGGAAAATGTATTAAAGAAAAAAAAATGTAGCTTACATATGCAATTAAGGGTGTTGTAAATGGTTACAGATTCTTCACCTATCAAGCAGTAACTTGTACCTGCATTATCTTCTCAAAAAGATCATTCAATGCCTGATTTGAATGGGTAATTATTAATGTCCTCTGAGAAGGGCAGTTATGATAGAGAACATTTAAAATTTGCACTGCTGTATCAGTCTTCCCAGTACCTGGGGGTCCCACAACCATTGTAAGCCCCGGCTGAATCCCAGATATTATTGCTCCAATCTGCATGAGAGAGATACAAATAAATCAGATTAACATAAGATTGACATTCTAAAATAACAACAAATAATAATCTGAAATTAAACTGAAATGTTAGTTGTCATGATCCAGACCTACGAACAACCTTTACAAGGTTTTCCTTGCAGTACAAGTAAACATGATCAGGAAAACATTTAAGCTCACAGAGCTTGATCAGGAACAAACTCTCCCCAATCCCCCCCCCACCCAAAAAAAAAAAAAAAAAAACCACAACAGCGAGAGAAACTTAGCATATGCAATAACCACCACTCTTTTCAGGCCCACTGTGAAATGCATGGATCCTTTCCCACCACTACTCAGTATCCAAGCAAAGAATATCCTTTTCTACTAAGGAGAGAATGTAAGGGGAACGGCTACCATAGCAGATAGCACTTATCTCCTCGATGGCTCTCACAAAAACAACACAAAAACTACAAATGCTTCATAAATTGCAACTAATGTGACATAAATTATGCTGATTGAATATATTGTTGCAAAAAGGCCCTACTGCTTCGAAGTTTCTTTGTCACCATTTGCAAAATTTACATATATCCCAAGTGCAATATTTCTTTTTCTCCAGCCACAACTCAACTATGTATCCATGACAAAGCAATGAAAAAAGTTTTTTTTTTCTGCAAACCAGATTAAAGGCGTCTTTGGTGGTGAGGAGAAACCAAAGTACTGACCCTCGACCAAATTCCAGTTACCATCCAATGATTCCAATCATAAGCTAGAACCTTGCACATAACGTTGGCCCAACTATCTTTTCTTCACATGGCATGCTCAAGTTGCTTTGATTTCCGCAATGAATCTACGGAGACTAAATTTTAAAAAGGAATACTGAATTTTGACGTCAAGGATAAGACTGTGCTTTTCAGCAAGTGCTTATCAAACAGGGCAAAACGTATTCGAATATGCAAAAACTGTTGAGGCTTGGCACGAGATTTGACCAATCAAAAGAAATATTAAGAAAACTATTTCACTACAGAGTTTGGAAGCACCTGTGTAGGAGTAAATCTGACTGAGTTCTGCTTTGGCTTGTCCTGGGGATATGGACCAGGGTCAGGAGGAATGTATGCCTCAACAATAAGTTTTTCTTGCACTGCACCATCACCTTCATCTCTTGAAGCTACATTAGGTCTATTGCTTGGAAGAGCATGCACACTACTCTTCAGCATTCTAGGAAGCCTAATTCTGAAGGGTGGTTTGGGATGCAGGTTTTCAGTGCCATCAGGATTTATAAAAGAAACCTGCAACAGAAAATGACATGGAAAACAAATAAATTCTTATCAATATTATTCTAACTATATAGAAACATGGCTAATATCAAAGCATCTTATTCAAGCATAGAACTGTATAGAAAGAAGAATAATTATAGGAAATATCAAAGCATCATGTGAAACAATGATAAGTATCATACCTGGTATTCTGGATAACTCCCCCTCAAATGGCTGGCATCAAGAAAAGTATCCTTGAAATCAACTGTCTCTAAAAGATTGGGCATGTTACTCCACTGGGCCGCTGAAGGATTCCCATATCCCAAGAATATGTTGTGCAACCATTCAGGAACTATGCAAGTTTCATTCATCAGGTCTCTAATGGATTCAAGAATTGCTTTAAAATTGTTTTCCTTTGGCTTTCTCCGCATCAACACATTAAATGTCCCATAAACATCTTCAGAACCTTTCTCTGCAATATCAGTGACATCCATGTGGTATTGGGCAGTGTCTAGGGCAACAGTCACAGTTCTTAGTTCACCTTTTGGAGGCTTCCACTCATCACGCTTGATTCTCCCAGTAAAATCATTCATTAGATTTCCTTCTTCATCACGGATTTCTATGATTTCACAGCCACGTACACATTGTAAACCAAGTCGCTGTGGAACAGTAGCATTTGCAGCTTCTTCTGGACTTAATGGCTCAAATGAAGGATTTATGGAAAGCAAAAACATAACATCATGTTCCTTAAGGGCATTCCACTCTGACCTTATTTGTGCTCTATAACTTGAAATGCTGAAAGTAACATCTGCTGTAACGGCAGCTGGCTTCACTTCCCCAATGTTAGGTTGCTTCACCTCAGTAATCTTAAACTCTCTAATTGGCACAGCCATTCTTGACCAACCGCGGAAAGCAGTTTCTCCTTCATTGTTGATATAAGCAAGAAGGTGAGGAACAGCTTCCTGAATATCCTCACGAATTTCATATGTTGACTCAAGACGGAAAAGATTGAAATTTCTCAGCAGATAATCATGAAGCGTCAAAAATTGGAGGTTCAGTTTTGGAAGAGCCAAACAACCTTCCCCAGAGTAATTTATGCTTGGCACGAGGCTTTCATCCCACATTATTTGCTCATTGGGGTAAAGTGGAAGCGCATTTATGGCCTCCTTTTGAGACTTCTGCTTCTCAAAAAAGGATACCATGACTTCAATAAGAAAGTCAACCCTCTCTGACCAAGCATCATCCTTGGATACCAATTTCAGCTGAACCAAGGAAAAGAAAAGAATCAGCCAAGCACACCTTCCCATGGCTACACAATGCTTAGAAATCATGGATACAAATATCGGCAAATATGATATGTATCGGCTGATATGTATCAGTATTGGGAGATTCCAATATTTTTCAATACCACGATAATATCACGATATATTTTTATATTAACAAACAAAACCGATACATTGGCTGATATGGTTTTGTCAGTTTATGATTTTCAAAAATTTTTTTTTAACCAATACATCCAATATCAAAACATATTGTCTGATATATTCGATACTAATAAGACCGTGACTAATATGATACTGATATCGAAATTTTTGTCCATATTAGAGATACATTTGACACTACTTTGCCAAACAGACACCAATTAACCAGGATTATACCTCACAGCAGACCAAGTCCTTCAGCTCTTCAAGAGAAAGTACAGACAATTTCTTCGAAAGGTCAGCACGCTTATGAAGAGCACCAATGTTTGCCATTGCCATTTCTCGTAACTACAAGGAATGCAAAGATGGAAAGGTCATACCAAATATCGCAAAAAGGAATAATTTGAAACCAACCAAGCAATTGCTTATGATCACCTTTTTAATGGTATCCATAGTTCCTTATCAAAACACACATTAAAACTAAACAATACTATGTAGAGCACATATACTAACCTTGGGAATTTTCTTGAGCAGAAGCAATTGGAAGGACAGAAAGCGGTCATAGTGAGATTGAAGCACCTCATCATCAGTCAGTTGCATACCTTCATGATCATTGATTTCAAAAGTCTCGTAGAATTGTAACAGATCCACCAGTTGTGAAAACAGCTTCCCCTTTTCATGAGTATAAAGTGCACTTAAATGACATTTGGCAACCACAGCAACATCAACTATAAGAGGTCTAATGTATCTGTCACACACGATCCCCAATCAATTAATCAAATAGATAAATAAAACACAACATAAAATATGCATGATAGACAAAAAAAATAAAGAAGAATCAGACTTGGCATTGATTCATAGAGAATCTTACCCAATAGCACATGAGATCTGGGCATGCATACAACAGCAGCAAAATATTAAAGAAACAAAAGAACAGACAGACAAGCAAGTAAAACAAAGCACCAGAAAGCACAGATGGACATGTGGGCAGCATAATATTGCATGCCAATTAAGGATACATCTGTTCACGGAGTAGAAGGCACACTGCTTAAACCAAAAAACCAAACCAAGGCCATCTTAAGGTAGTTAAACTGGGGCCAATTATTTCGTCAGTTGGAAAAATCCATGACCCTCACATTATCATGGAAGAGACTCATAACACCACTATGACAATAATTAGCTGATATGAATGTTGAACCAGAAGTTAAAATAGCACAATTCCTCTTCTTTTGCCAAAAATGAGCAGCAGTGAAAATGTTTTCACAAATAAGTTATCACAGATCTCTGAGTAAGAAAAAATTGATCACTCAAACAATAAAAGAATATGTTCACAAAAATGCGACACATGGCATACCATCCTATCATACAGTGTTAACTACTAATCATCACCATGCAGTAGGAAAAACCATTATTCTCTCTCTCACACACATACACACACAAAATAAATGTTACACAAATTGATGCGGACATCCAAGACAAATATTTACTTTTATTTGCTTTCCAAATATGAAGGCTCGTTTTTATTTGCCTTTCAAATTAGTTGTGATTTTATTTTCATTTATTTGATTTTATTTGATTTCCTTTTTCACTTTTTCAATTATTTGATTATGATTTGCCCAGCCACTCAGCTTATGGTTGAACAATTGATTCCTGACGTTTAACTCGCCGGGGTCGAGTTCCTCCCACCCGGGGAGAATTGATGCGGACATCCAAGACAAATATTCACTTTTATTTGCCTTCCAAATATGAAGATTCGCTTTTATTTGCCTTCCAAATTAGTTGTGATTTTATTTTCATTTATTTGATTTTATTTGATTTCCTTTTTCACTTTTTCAATTATTTGATTATGATTTTGCTTCCAATTTTCTTTCACATCGGATTCTCTATATAAGAATCCCTAAGACAATTGATTGATTAATGAATGAATGAATAAGTATTTAAATAATTGATTGCAATTGAGCAATTGTGCTTCCCTTTCCCTCTCCCCTTTGGTTTGATCCATTTCTTATCTCTACCTCTCTAGTCTAATTTCTTATCTCTACCCCTCTATTCTTCTTCTCTTTACTTTCACCCTCCTCCCTACATCACAAATGCTACTAAACACTTTATTATTAAGCAACAAATTATATATCTCAATCTAAGAATCACAATGAGTGTACAACACAAAAAGGAGTATAATAAGCAATTCGCCTGCTGCGTTCTCGGCAAATAACCTTGATTGAATCCAAGTTTCCTACTGATGGAATTATGCGTCATAAGAGAAATGCTAAGATTTTTTATTCACAAGATCATATTCACTGTTGTAGTTTCTGAATCATTAATATGCTTTTTGTTTGACACAACATTCATGACAAGGAACGTTCAAGAGACTTAAATGCAAGATAAAATTAGTAAAACAAAAATTACTGAATACGAGCAATTACATGAATGAAAATGGCATATAATAAAGGATTGGGCAAAGCCGACAGAAGAAAAGATCCAAACTCACCTTCTTGTAGGAAGTTGGCTCAACAGATCAATAAGGAACTCCATGAACCTCTCACAATACAAGACACAAGCATCATCAACTTCAAAACTATTGGTATTGATGAGTTCTTCTGCACCATTATGCAGTCTGCAAGTAAATACCTCAGAATCCAGTACCTGACAAAGTAGCATGTGCACTATGATGCCCTTACCTATGCAAGATTGCAAAAGAGAATAACCACTGGAAATAGAACACACCTCCAAGAACTCTACAATGAGATTCCTCAAAAACCTTGCCTCCAACATATTTGTACGATCAAAATTATTTTCCCCTTGTTTCTTGGAGTCCTTAGCCTCTCTTTTAATCATCCTTTTCCATTTCTTTAGCAAATCTGGATTAAGGCATAGCTCCATCTGAAATTGGACCACCAGTGTGCACAAACTTATCAGAATATTACAAAAATAAAATAGATATAACAGAAACACAATCTGACAATAGTGTACCTGAAAACGTCCATATGACAAACTGTGCCAACACTTGAGGCTTGCTAATCTTAACACAGTCTCACTGACAATTTCATCTTCCAAACTCTGCCACAGTACGTTGCTAAATATAAGTTCAGATGGGTAGAATATAATACACAATTTTTTCCCTTTTTTTTGGCGGGGGGAGGAGTGGAAAACTTTCTGGTATAACAATTTTACAGGCAAACTACATCGACAAGAAGAATCCCAGCATAAAAACGCTCCCTCTCAACATTACTCCATACATAATTGCTCCATTTATTCCTTGATCAAAACTGAGGAAAGATTCCTGGGGTTAGATATGCTTCTAGATGGAGAAAATGCTAAGCACCACTCTAATTCTAATCTGAACAGGTGGTGGTCATTATCCTTCGGCCTTAAACAATTGATCGGACTAGGAAGATCTTTCTATCGAAATTCAATCAGATCAGATATCAAACCTCATTAACTGTGCATTAGTTCACATGCTTGCAGACAACATCCTTGGATGAAATAATCTCTTCCATCTCTTCTTGAAAAACAAGTGTGCTATTTCTTTGTAAAGTTATGTTCATTTTCCTTAACAAAATGCATGTAAAGTAGATGCTATCTTGTTCATATTTCTCTTTGAAGTTACACAAGCAGCCAAGCCCATAACAGTGGAGGCTGAACCTGCGTGTCCCACAAAGAGGACAACCAGATGCTCAAGCAATGGAATGTTTTATAAGGGGACTCTGGTAATGAAATAAGTGGGTTTAGGCCAAGAGGTCTAATAGGCTAAATATAAGCCAGCCAATATCTCAAATCTCATTCAGGAAAAGCAAGTACATTTTCAGGAAGAAAAACCTCTGCTTCAATAATGCTCATATATTGAACAAAAGGAATCACACAAGCAAGAATTAACACCCATGAGAACCAGGACAGAAATTCAAATTCTCTCTAGGTAACTACAGTCACAATGTTCAAAATTTTGTAAAAGAAGAATATATCTGACACTATAAGAACCGAGTCTCTACCACGAATTTCAGACAGTGAAAGAGCCATCATCTCATGGATGCACTTTGATCAATTATTAAGCCCCAATCATACCCTTCTCTGGGCTATTCTTCATCATTTCCTTCATTGACAAGTAAGCAGTTTTGAAGGCAAACTCATCATTATCCAAGCATCTTCAATAAAAATTATAATTATTGCATCATCATCATTTAAAATATTCACAATCAAGTATACAACATGAGAATGAGCATCGACACAATAGTAAGATTGTTTCATTCTGACTTAGAGGTCTCATACTCTAAGCACAAAAATAGCCTCTATATAATGTGAGAGTAAGGTTGTGTCTGTCTAGCCCTCATTAGAACCAACATTAGGGGAAGCCTAGCACAATGAGAACCCCCCTAAATCAACCATACAAAAAAGGGAATTCATGGCAAAAAACAAGACTCCTACGTTATAAAGAGCATGGGATCTTAATGCAGGTAGCACCCAAATAAAAGCTGAAAAACATGATCCCGTTCTTATCCTTTCTGATAAGTAGTCCATCATTAATAGGGCCGATTTTGTGATGTCCTCCTCCCATTTAGTAATATTCCCTACCTATCAGGTGCAGGGGATAATACTTTTCAAAATGCAAGTAGCACACATGTAAAAAGTAGCAATACACTAGCCCCCCTTTTTCTTCCTTTCTGATAGGTAGCCCACCATTAAAGGGGCCATTTTTGGTATGTCCTCCAATTTAGTTAATGTTACTTATCGAACTGAACTGTCATGACTCATAATACATTGGCATTATTAGTGATTCCTAAAGTGATTTTTAAGAATTAATCATGGATCATATGATATTGTATAGACAAATTAGAAAGGTGTAGAAGCACAGGCATCTGTGGTCATATTTTTTTATAAAATTGATATTCGTGTCTTTTTTAAAGAATTTGTTTTCTATCAAGTGAAGAAATTACCTTTCCATTCTCTATGCTAGTTGAGAGGATGTATATATTGGATGATTTGATAAACAATTATCAATATGTATCTAATACCATTATGGCTAACTGGATGGGTTATTATATTATGGGTTTCTCAGGAAGTACTTGTTAGGAGGTAAATCATAAGATTTTCCTTACCTTCCCCCCCCCCCCACAAAAAAAAAAAAAAATCTAACATGCAATCTCTGAGTATAGAACTTTACAAGAAGTATCATGATTAGATTGCTTGTGTTTGTAACACGGATTAAAATACTAATATGGTATTGGTATTGATATAAGCCATGTCGGGCAATACATGTATGTATTGGATGAAAGAAAAATCTACAACCACATGAAAAAAATTATTCATGCTATATCTTTTATTTTCTTCTAAGGGGGAGGATATTCTTAAATCACTTGTAATACTTCCTTCTATTTACAAATAACACATATTAGTACAAGGTCACAAAAAAATTATAGAAGCTCCAGATATACAATTTTCCCTAAACCAACTCCCCTCAAAAGGTTCTCATAATCCTTAGCTTTGAGTCTTCCTGTAATATAAAGATTTTGTCCCACTCAGAATATTTGCTTGCTTTTTTTAATAAACGGTGGTATTCCTACAAATCTATAGTTAGTGAACTCCGATTATCAACCAATAAATAACTTCAACAAGATGATGGTGAACCTTGATGCATAGGGTTACTCAATTATAACTTCATGCTCACTAGTTGAAATCATGAAAGAACTTCTCTGTAATACAAAGATAAGATTGTATATATCTATATCTCTCTAGAGCCCAAAATGCGAATAACTTTGTGCACTGGACCACCCTTTCAATATCTTCAACAATAACTAATACTTGAGTCCTAGCATACTTTTTGGTTGGGTTCCAAGTCCCAACATGTAGGATCAACTATACAAATCCTATTCCATCATTTTGTTGGAATTAAGGTAGGCATACCTCTTCTCCACTTTTCTATTGACTCTCAAAACTTAGTCAAAACACTTATTCTTACACATGCATCATCTAACCAATAAATCAGAGGTCAGAACCATCTCACATGTCTTCCCCTTATCTCCTCAAAGCACCACTCGTGACTTTCTATGAGTAAGCACACTTCTTACTTTCTCTTTAGATTACACCATTAATCTATCCTTTCCCAATGTTGAAAGGTGCTGCTAGGCCCTGGGCACAAGGGCGGCACCTTACACATCCTCAGGGCAAATACATTATGTGAGGTGCACATCTAGGATTTTAGGTATGTGCCTTTTTTAAGGTGCAAGGCACCCGCCTATGGGGCTTCACAGGACTTTTTTATATAATGAGATTACCCATTTTTAAATTAGCTGTTGCATTTGATGTTACTTTTAGTACTAATCCTCAGAAAATTGCATCATATCGGATAAAGTATGTAAGTGAAATGCCCTTGAATTTCTATTTAAGGATGATTGTAACATTAGAATCAATTGGTAGAGCTTATGGAATAAATGAGCCCAGAAGTCCACTTTTTGAACTACATTGAGAACTAGTTTAAACACCTTATCGAAAAGGAAAGCTTCATCCTATGCCACTAGGGTACTCTATTGAAGCTTATAAATGAGACAAATGAAGACGAAAAAGACAATAAAGCCTATAAATCTAATGAAGGAAAGAAGATGAGCTTTCATTTGATGTTAAAAATGAGTATTAATCTCCACTAGAAGTAGCCTAAGAATAGCATTTTAAATTTGCAAAATAATTCTATAGTTACATTTGTCTTTTATACTGAACTATATTTATTAATTGCTATATGTATGTTATTAGTCGAAGTATGAATATATGATTATTGTATAGCATATATTATTATTAATTTTATTTATCCAGGAGTATTAGCGTATATTATTATTATTAATAAAACATACTGTCTGTTGCGTACCGGATTTTTGGGGTCCGAGCAACACAAAGTGAATGCAAGATGAGTGAGTAAGTAAGAGTGAAAGAGAAAGAAATTTGCACACGGATTTTTACGTGGAAACCCTCCCTTCAATGAGAAGGGAAAACCACGGGGCCAGGCCCGGAAATATTTCACTATGAGCGTTTTTCTTACAAGAGACCAATACAGTGGCCGAGCGTTTTCTTTCTCTCTCTGTGAGTCTTAGCCTCTTTTTTTTGTTCTCCGGAAAATTCGTCAGAGCTTTCCCTCTATTAAACGAAAAAAGGTCCCTCTCCCTGATGCCCAGGGAGAGTATTTATAGGCGAGAATAATGCCGTTGGCCACTGGGTGCCAGGCTGGCCACCTCTCGCCTGCCGTTCCGGAAGACAAGGTGAAATTCCTATGAAGCACGAGGACTCTCCAAAACGCCCGAGATTGCCAGCTCAGCTAACAAACTTCTGCAAAACGCATAAAACCTGCAACGCACTACCACTGCCAGCCTGACACCACAGTCTGTCACCGCCGTCTGGCATTCCTGGCAAAAACGGCTAAACGTGCCTCCCGTACACTGACGCACCTGACACTGCAGGGACGTGTCAGGTGAGAGGTGGCCAGCCTGGCACCCAGTGGCCAACGGCATTATTCTCGCCTATAAATACTCTCCCTGGGCATCAGGGAGAGGGACCTTTTTTCGTTTAATAGAGGGAAAGCTCTGACGAATTTTCCGGAGAACAAAAAAAAAGGCTAAGACTCACAGAGAGAGAAAGAAAACGCTCGGCCACTGTATTGGTCTCTTGTAAGAAAAACGCTCATAGTGAAATATTTCCGGGCCTGGCCTCGTGGTTTTCCCTTCTCATTGAAGAGAGGGTTTCCACGTAAAAATCCGTGTGCAAATTTCTTTCTCTTTCACTCTTACTTACTCACTCATCTTGCATTCACTTTGTGTTGCTCGGACCCCAAAAATCCGGTACGCAACACTGTCATACTCCTGGATGAACATATATGACAATATGTTTTAGCGTATATTATTATCATTCATCACAAAAGCATCCTATATACACATTTCATATGTGTGCCTCACTTCTATCCACACTCGCCTACACCTTGCACCTAGCCATGGGGCTTGTTGTGCCTAGTGCCTTCAATATTATTCACTTTCTCATTTTTGTTTTCTTTTTATGGCTACTCACACCATTTAAAAGGTCGCACAATGCACAAAGATTTCCCATATTGCAAACTCAAGGGAGGATCCAATGTACCAATCCGTAACCCATCATTCCATACCTCAAAGGGAGCCCCAAACCACTGATTCATTAAATCCTCATTTTTGCTACACTTTGGTACACATGGTTCTAGCCCAGCAATTTGTCTCATATGCATAGCAGCTCTTCCACTGATGCTAGATAGTTTTCCTCCTACTTTTTCTAGGAATTTATCTATAACAATTACTTACAAAATATAATTGATGTAACATTATTTGTAGGTTCCAATTATCATTGTCTGTAAAGTACCTTGGTTTCATTCCAAAAGACCTGGGATTAAATCCTACCTGCATTACATTTTACACTCTGGGGTTTTTTGGACAAGGGAGGGCTAGCCTACTTTGTGTAGCCCATACCAATGGACACCAAAAAAGATAACACCATTAGTTACTGCAACAACCTTTCCTCCACATCAAACCAAAAAGGAAAAAAATAGTTCATCCAGGAGTATTATTTATCCTAACCAAAAGCTAAAACATATTGTCATAAAATACTTCAATTGGAAAAATAACATCAACATCTAAAAATCTTATCATGCCTAAACAAACAAGTATATAGATAAAGCCTATGATATCAACACAGCAACAACTCCTTTGTAAGGTTGATGCACACAGATGTGAACAGGACCTCCTTCAGACTTCCTGATCAAATGGGGACTCCTCAGGGGCCCTAATATTGGGCGGTTAGGAACAGTGGGCTTCAATCCTCCTGGATGTTTCAGCCAGTGACCCCATCGATAGCCAAAGACCTGAACTAAGGGGGGAGGTGTCAGTCATGACTGATACTGTCTCAATCCTCACTCAGAATATCTTGATAAGGTTGCAGCAATTTCCACAACCTACACAGCCAGGCTATTGAAGGTGGCCATGGTCACTAGGGGATCAGGATCCTCTGGTTTCCTGAGGAGCATGTTAGGCTTGGTTTCCAATAAGAATAGGCTGAAGGAAGTTGTAGAGCCAAAGGAAGTTGTAGAGCCCAAGCATGGGTCACAGAAATGTATCACCATATGCTGCTAGAATGAGTTCTCAAGTTTTGAGAGAGAAAAATATGAGTTCTTGAGTTATGAGCAACTGTTGAGTGGAAGGGTTGGAAAGGTTTTCAGTCATTGCTTCCCATAGACTAGCGCCAGTGATGCATCCCAAAATTCAGAGATTCAACCTGCACAACAGTCAACTAGCATGTGGGCAAGCGACAGACCCTAGAACCTGAAATATGCATTGCACAAAGAGAACAGAAGCATTAGCAAGACCCCCAAGTATTCTCCCCAAGATATCCCTTCCGATGCTCACGTTATTTTGAGACTCATAATGCAAAAATGGGCAGTATTTCAGTGTAGTAATGCTAAAAAAAGACAATTATGGGGATGCTTTTTATTCCATGGAATGATGTTGGTAGCGCCTTGTCGATTCATGTGGTTGGATGAGAAGGATAGAAGAGCCTAGGAGAAGGTGTTGCCAGACCTGTCACCCCCGAGTTTTTAGAGGTAGAAAGAATAGCTGTGCAGACCATATTGTTGTATTGAAGGGGGAATTAATGGTAACGCAACAATGTATACAAATCTTTTGTGAGGCAATAAATTGGATTGGAAGGATTTCCTGGGCCTTAGATGTAGAGAAATAACTACCTAAATGTGCAAGGAATAAATGTTGAATGACAACAGTTCTCCTTGATGGAGAAAATACCTAAGCTTTGTGGGTTCCAATGGCATCTTATGCCTGCAAGGTGTGCACAGAGAATGTATGCTCTTTTCTGAAAAGAATGATTGCAAAGAGCTTTGTCTAAATGTATAGAGAATAAATGTTTGGAGGATATCAAATTGCTTTGAGGCAAATTCTATAGAGCAGCTGTGTTCAAATCAGATTAGATAGGTCTTAATAAGATGATATGAGGTCTCCTTTTGTCATTGGATGAGGATCTCTTTTTCATAATGTTCAGAGGGATGTTCCTCATGCCTCAATGGTTAGATTCTCAGAGCTGACAGGCTGGCAACTACACCTAATGGGCAGTGAGATGCTAGCAGGCTACCAGCTGTGCTCTAAGATTAATTGGTTACCCAATAGATAAAACTTTCAAATCTTCTCTTTATCTGAAAGGATTTTACCTTTTTTACCATTCAACTTTTGGCAGCAGCAATGTGAATATTGGAGGCATCAAGCACACCTTTTCAGGAATTCAATCCATCCTTTTGTTTTTTTATATCACGCCAGCTTTAATGGAAGTTTGTGATCCCTTCCAAGAAAGGGTCAGCTTGATGGATCGAATTCGGTTACTTTGACTAGTTAGGAGAGTAGAGACAATTGCTTTGGTTGGTTGGATGTGTAAGCATCGACTCCTTGGATGATCCCATAAACCTCTTCAGTAGGTCGGAGCTCTCAATCTGGAGGTTGGCTGAGTTTGACCTATGGGTCAACCATACTTGCTTAAGGATCTGGCAATGTAGTGGGAGGATCGTTTGAGCTCAGTGGTTATATTTTCAGAGTTGGTTGGTCTTGGTGGCACTTGCTTGTTTATTGGATTTATTTCAAAACCCATTATAGCATCCATGAATGAAAATATCGGTATCAATAAATTGGACAACATATATCGGTATCAAATATATTAAATGTCAAAAAATTTTAAAAAATTGTAAACTGATAAAGTCGTATTGACAAATATATTAACTGTATCAGCTAATATTTTGAATATTGGCATATATATTGGCTTTGTCGACCGATACGACTACAAATCACGATAGTTGCGACATTGAAAAATACAGGTATCCAGAGGTCCCAATATTGATACATATCAGTTGATACGTATCGTATCAGGCAATATTTCCATCAATGATAGCATCAAATTTCCCTACCCTACTAGTGTTGGAGTGAGTTCTCATAATGCCTATTTTATTTGGGACCCATCTAAGGCACTAGACTAAAGCTACCAGCACAACTAGAGCAGTACCAAACAAAGAAGATAACTAATTCTTAGGAGGATTTTATGAAGAGAAGGTCCCTTCCAAAGAAATGTCATTTTAACAAAATAAGGAAACATTTGGGATGGATGACCCCCAATATTATATGCTCTCATTTTTTGCATTGTGTTCTATTGAGTTTCAGAATCAACTTGCACAGACACAATAGTTATTGAGGTTCACCTGCATCTACTTTGCACCTAGATATTGCTTGGGTGCATTGATTAGGTAGAAGCACGTTGACTGTCCAGAGTGAGTGTCAAGAGTAATCTTGTGCAACAATTCCACCCCCACAATCAAAATACACACAAATAATACACTACTGCAAGAACGTGGTCATATACTCAAAAAGAGTCATTGGTGGCATTGGTCACTTGGAAGTTTATCAATAATAGGTAGAAGAATTTCTATGCTTCATTGCTCTACAATGTTCGCAAGTGCAATCAAAGATGGGAAATAGGAGGATTAAATAAGACAATAGGGAAAAGATTGACAAATCAATACCCCTTAAGATTCTCAAGAAAGAACTGAAGAAATAGGGAATGAGGAAGCAAAAAAGACAGAGGGTGCAATTACTTCATTAGATTGATATTGTATGCAGGGAGGATGCCTAACCAAGCTCCTTTACCTAAGGATTGAAAAATGAAATCTGCCGGTACCCCCAACTTCTCCACAATAAATGTGCCTAACACCCCGTTCCATTAAGAAAACGATATGATTGACCAAGAATACTTGTGAACCCCACATAGGGCTAAGGGTTTTATCTGCAACCTCTTGAACAACTTGCATTGCTATCTTTGGTTCAAGCAAAGGAGATGATGAAAGTTCAAATCACCTTCCTAATAATACGGAATTTAGTATAAGCTAGCCCTTTAATTTTAGCTTAGATAGACAGTACTAATTTCTAATGCTAAAACAGATCCTACTCTCAACAAGCAAATGAAGCCACAAGGAAAATTCAAAAAAATGTTAAAACTCTACCATCATTCTCATAACTAATAAATTATTACCACATAAAGATTACAAGATTAAATTTTCTTTAAAAAAAACGACTTAAAATACTCCAATTCATAATCATAACAAAATACAGAAAATATTTGGCTACATTCATTTTATGTGTCACTGGGCTTGTCTCCCTCATGGCAGACAAGTCACATGTTCACTTCACTCACCTTGGATCTATCTACAAGTTAGGTACTCACAGCAAAATCAACTACTTAAAGTTTATCCATGAAATGAAACATTTGTGCTTATAAGTAAAGCAAAATTAAAGACACACAACTACCTTGGAACGAGTACACATACACAGCAAGCAGATTGTTGGATAACAGTGTACCTGAAAAGCGTTAATCATGAAAACCAAGTAATTGGTCTTCTCTGCTATAGTTAAGCATCTTCCCTGCAACCACAGTACAATCAGCAGATTTTTTTTTTTGTCAGTTTTTATCAGAAATTATTACTTTCAATGAGAAACAAAATCAGAACAACCTTTAAAGCTTTATAGAGAAACCTAGAAATAGTAGACATCTTGTGCAAAAATCCAAGACATCCAAACCAAAAGTGGACTTTGAAAATCTTAAACCAAATGGAGATAAAATTATTAACCATATAACTAACCCACTATATGATACGAAGTTCCAAAATGAACTAAAGGCAACGAGATCTGACCTCAAATATTATTTTCTTTTCTTTGAGGAGGGTGCAACTGATGTTAGCTTAAGAGTTTATTGCAATTATTGAGGAAAAAAATAGCAGCACGCAAATGTTTTCTTTGATTCAATTATAGAGAAACCTTTAAATAGTAGACATCTTGTGCAAAAATCCAAGACATCCAAACCAAAAGTGGACTTTCAAAAGCTTAAACCAAATGGAGATAAAATTATTAACCATATAACTTACCCACTATATGATACGAAGTTCCAAAATGAACTAAAGGCCACGAGATCTGACCTCAAATATTATTTTCTTTTCTTTGAGGAGGGTGCAACTGATGTTAGCCTAAGAGTTTATTGCAATTATTGAGGGAAAAAATAGCAGCACGTAAATGTTTTCTTTGATTCAATTATCATGTAAATGTTGAGATTCTCAACACGTGGATGCATAACAAATTTTTTACTGTCTTCCAAGTATAAGAGGGCACTAAACTGGCATGCTGATGTGCAGCAACAACATATAAATAACCAGCTTAATTCTTCAATCGGTTACAGGAATTTAAGTGAAATGGAAGTAGGCATGTCATGAAAATAATTTAAACTGCCTTTGCAAGATTTATCTCCTTCTATGCAATATCACATGACAATAATAACAGATGCAGTCATGATATGGCTCAGCAATACAATATGTGACCCAGAGACACTTCGACACATTTCTTAAACATTCTTAAAGCACCAATTGGTGCATACAGAGGCAGAAAAAAAAAATACCTCTGTAGCCACACACACAAGCATGTGTGACAGAAACTACAATGGGAAACCATCATAAAGGACGCAATCTCCAACAAATGAGAAATTCCTCTTATGAAAAACCAAATCAGCTAACCATTGTTAATGCTAGTGAAATATTCTCACGACATTTTTTTTCTACAAGGTGATATCCTAATGACCTTAAGCAAATAAAAATGGCACCATCTCCGAAACTTCTCACTTCTGCTAAAAGCATAGTAATACCAAAAAATGAATTTCTACTATAACAGCACAACGAAGAACATAAAAATGAAAGTATCTACCAAAAACAAAATTATCAAACAAAAGCAAATCTTAAACCCTACACGCTACATTAACAGAAAAGCACATAAAGAACTTCATATAGCCATGATCAAGTCAATTTGAGCAAAAATATAATAAGTATTCATTACTGAAAACAAGATGAATACCTGCTGCTTCAGGCGAAGAACTCTCTCAAGAAATGCCTTAAATATATCTTTCCTATCATAAAAGCATTTCCAAGCTGCCACATTTTCTCTGAACTGCAAATCAGAAAAAGCCACTGGTCAACTAACCGTGCATCTAGAATCAAACACCTCAAGTCAGATTAGCCACCATCCAATAATGTTAACAACAAAAACATAGGCAAACTTCCAACAGAAATTTTAGTGATCAAATGGATGTTGTCTTTTTTATAGTACATTCAATAACTAGTTAGCTAAAACCTAGTTGCTGATAGTTTATTTTTTCCTTTTTCACTTGACAATAGATTGAAAGAAAAGTTACAGTAAATCAACTAGTGCCCGATATACCATCAATAACAAAATTCATTCAAACATAACATATTATAAGCTCTGTTCCTCACTTTCACGCAAAAACAGAAGGATAACGCCCAAGGAGAAATTTCTCGTTCAACTTTGGGCAAAACTTCGAAGTGTATGACGAAATACAGCACCACACCATGACTCAAGCTACGTGAGTTGACTTACTACGAGAATCTCACAAACCGAGCCGTCTCAGAAGTTAATTTCACTTGACTTAATTTTCCCTGCCTCCGAGGAACCAAACAGACAATCTCACTAACTCTATTAAATTCACCAAAATCAACAAGAACAAGAGAATCTCGTCAATAAATGAGTGAAATACATTACCTTTTCATTAACCATGAGTATCATCGACATCACGTGCTCGAACGTTGCCGTCTCAAAATCGAAATTCGGCCACAAGTAATTCTCCAAGTATTGACTCACCTCCAAAATCATCACTCTCTGCAGCGGCACCGGCTTCCTGCCGACCTTAACTAGCAACTCCGTCTCATAAATCTCACTCACCAGCTCCGGACTGAAAGGCTTCTTCGGCTCAGAGGCGCCGCCGGTTCTGAGCCAATTGGCGGCGGCGATCTTCGTCAGGCGATCGCGTTGGATTTCGTTTAGGGTTATGGAGTTGGGGGCGTGAGAAATAGATGTGGAGTCCGACGCCTTGTCGACAGCGATGTGGCCTGGGAGGTCGACGGGGTACTCGGCAACTCGATGGCGCTTGAAGTCGTACGTTCCTGTTCCATAGACTTTGGTCATGGCGTGGGTTGGAAGCTTAGGGTTCGAGGAAGAGAGCTAACGGGCGACTTCTGATGGGAAGCGAAAGGGCTGAAGCCGCTGAGAGCGGGATCCCGACTGAACATGGAAATGCGGCCTCTCCTGCTGCTTATAGGTGGTTCCAATTCCTTCTTAAAAACAACATAAAATAATTCCCCTTTATTTTCCGCAAATATATTTTTTGTTTCTACCCAAATATTTTCTCATTAAAAATTCAACGATATTTGGTTACATAATAATATATATCTCCGTTCCTTTTTCTAGAATCGAACTTGCTCGCATTCAATTACACGGTTGAGTTATTTACAATACCAAACATCAAAGGTTAAGAATATTTAAGTTAACAAATTAACAATCATAGTAAAATTAAAATTAAATGATTCAAAAATATTACACAAAGATTTATGCTAGCCTTCGTATCATAGTTCAATTAAAAGAGTCAAAGCTACCAAGTCTTAAACATGGTCAAGCTAGATGACCAAGGCAAATACAATATAATTCTACAAATAGTGAAGGTTATTGAAAAATTACAAGTATCAAAAAAAATATGTAAATTGAAAACTCACTAAATTAAAATAATAATAACAATCTAAAATATGAGACGACACACCATATAGTATATACGTTCCATAATATAATTTGATAGACAATAATCTTTAATAATAAAAAATATCAGCAAATT
>JAODPA010137470.1:0-16186 GCA_025585075.1 Nepenthes mirabilis
TTAAATATAAAGTATACATGTTTATTGATATATATTATAACTTATTGAGTATTTGACTCACTTTTTTACTATTTTACTAACCTCCCCTCAGATGAGATGCCTAAACCCTCACTAACAAGACTGAAAGATCAAGTAGATAAGAAAAGTTTAGATTGATGGATTGATGATGATTATTGTCATTTAATGATTTTAGATAATGTTAATTATATTGTATTATGTTCGGATAGCATTTAGATAATGGTCAATAGGTCTAATGTTGTATTTTATTTGATTAGACAATTTCAGATGATATTAGCCTATGTTTAGGTTATTCAAATGGTAGTATTACATTTTTCATATAGTCTTATAATGTATTAAATGATGTGTTTGGATTTTGGACATATTTAGATTGTGATTATGATGTACTTTAAGTGATGTTTAGATTTGGATAGTAAGTTGTATCGATTTAAGACCCAATGTGGTCATATGTTATAATTTGGGTATCATATGTCTATATTTTTGTGTCAATTTAGTATTATTGTTGATTTTAGTTTTGTTCGGTCAAATTTATAGTTGTTTATTTGCTTCCACAAATTATTATATGTTGATTATTATATTGTATAGGCCTCATTTCTTACTTAAGGTCCGATGTCAGGTGGATTGGGTCAGTGTTGGAGCCACACAATAATAAGGCACATATTTTGGTCCTGTGTATATCTTTATTTATTTATATTGAGGCCAGTTAAAGTATCGATGTAAAGTTCATGTCTAAAGAATATTAAATTATTATTTAGTTAATTAATATTGGTTAAGTGTTAATATTGAGATCAGGTTATGGAATGTGACATAATGGTATCAGATATGTTGTAAGGAGATGCCTTAAGATCTAAGTTTGATTGATTTCGGTTTAGGGTCTAAGTTTGATAGATTTCAATTTGAGGTTTAAGTTTGGTTGAGTTTGGTTTGAGGTCTGAGTTTGATTTGTTTTGGTTTGAGGTTCAAATTTGATTAATTTGGGGTTGAGATCTTAAGATGATTAATTAGTTAAGATGGGATGATCTAATTTGATTTTTAATATTTTGGAGATAGGATTAAGAGATGACAGGATACGGAAGAAAAGATAGGCCAAGTACTCACCCAGATCAAGAAAAAGGGATATTCAAGTGGTATGACAAAGATGACAGAGGTGGTAGAATCGAAGGCTCAAGGTCAGCATAACCCAAAGCCAATTCTAGCACCCGTATACCTAGGGACAACAACTTACGACCGGTTCACTAATGAGTGAGTGCTTGAATTTTCGGATGACACGGATCCTATAGAGGCTGAAGTATAGATCTAGAAAATTAAGAAAGTATTTTCAGTGATCCAATATCTGGAAGAAGATAAGGTTATATTTGCTGCATTCAAGTTAGAACGCAAAGTCAACCATTGGTGGTCAATGAGAGTCATGAGTTTGGAGGATAAAGAAATATCGTGGAATAGGTTCATGGAAACTTTTATGGATAAATATTTTCTGAAAAGATTATGGGAACAAAAGAAGGATGAGTTTACCCACTTGTGGCAAGAAAATCGGACGGTGGCAAAATACAATGCCAAGTTCACGGAGTTATCTCACTATATCTGACACCTGGTGCATGATGAAGTAATGGTGGTCAAATCACCATCCGAAGTTCGAGATCAGGAAGGTCCTGCAAAGAGCCAAAGTTGGTGGAGAAAAAGAAGAAAAGAGTTGAAATTCAGGGTATATCAGGCCAGCAATTAGCAACGACTGTATGTTGACATTGTGGGAAATTACACAAAGGGAGGCTGTGTTACAAAATTTTGGGAGTTTTTTTTAATTGTGGATAGTTCAACTATATAATCGAGGATTGTCATTATCCTGCAGGATGGACAGTGAAGAAGTCAAGTGCCTTGGGCTGAGGTTTCACGATCGCAGCATGAGATGCAAGCACGTCATCTACTATGGTGGAAGGTGAAATTTCTATATTTTGGCACTTTAGCACAAGTACTATTTTTGGAACCGAAGTCTATACTTCCATTTGTACTTCTTAGGTTTATTTGTTATTTATAGACTTTGTATTAGTTATATCAATATCTACTATATTTTCTTGGCTCAGTAGATGCTATGTAACCTAGGTGTCCAATATGGATTAATGGACATGAGCTGTGGGTGGATTTTTAATGCGCAAACAACCATTTATGAGGTTTAGGGTAAAATTAAAGTCAATGTTTTTGTGCTCAAGTTGATCAATTGTAGATGATTAAGAATTTCTCTTATTTTGAGGTTTCAATTTAGATTTTAAACAGAAAGAATCAGGCATTGAAGAATAAGACAATCCCATTGGTTAAGGTAAAATGTATTAAGATTTAAAGAAAATATTTTGGTGGAGGAATATAAGGAGAAAAATTACAGCTTATGTGAGGAGATGTCTAATTTGTCAATAGTTAAAGGTTACGCATAAGAAGCCACCCATCCTATTACAACTGATGCCTACTCTTAGAGAGAAATGGAAGGACATAATGATAGATTTCGTGATGGGATTGCCAAGAACGCCAAGAAATTATAATGCAGTTTGGGTAATTGTTGATTGACTTACGAAATCGGCGTATTTTCTAGCCGTCCAGATGACTTGTGACTAAACAACTTTCAAACTCATCATTAACCTAATTCTGATATTAATCAATCTACTAGTGAAATCTAATAAATGCATGCCAACATATACAGGATCCACAATACAATGTCACAACATCGTGGCTCCACCAACGAATTAAAGTATATTATCTTGCTGAATCTAAATCGGAAAGATGCTTGCAAATATCTTCAGACCTGTGGAAGCATTTTTCATAATCTAGATATACTAGATTTTAACCTGAAACATACATTAGCCATCTTAATTACATAATAATACATACATCCGACCCTTCAACTTATATAGGAGCAACTAACGTATCAAAAATACAAAAGATAATATCTAAATACATTCTGGGAAATCTGCAAGACATAAAACTAAGCACCAATTCTTCATTTCTACTTGTCGGGCATAAATTTATATGGATCATTTAAAGGGTTAGCAAAATAGTAAGAAAGTGAGCCAAATACTCAATAAGGCATATATATATATTAAAAAAATATGCATATTTTATACTTAAAATATAACGGTACATATTAGAAGAAATAGGGATAAATGGATTGTCATAAAACATGATCAGAAAATAATTTCATAATACATTTCAAATTCTTTGCCTTATTCTTTCATTATCTTACTCATTAAATCACGGTAAAAACATACTTTTCTTTGGAGATTAGACCTATAGGCCTTACTAATTAAAGGAGCTATAAGGTTCCGATTCTAAAATATAGTAATTACGAGGTAACTAAAATAATAATAATTAAGACTAGGCTTCATGTATGCAGAAGAAAATGTTTTGGAAGTGAAATTGATGGGAAAAAGGGCTACTACTTGCTAGTGCACTGCCCAATAGCACAGTAGATGTCGTGCTCAAGGCACCAAGGAGGCAGTGAGGTCACACCCGAAGCACACGATCGGGAGCTCGAGTGCGGTAAGGCAGTAAGCTCGCGTCCACTGCATGCTCGCCTAACCTCGAGTGCAAGGCCATTTTAAAACGTGGGCCTGCTTTTGGGATTTTCATTTTCCATGACCCAAACCCTATTCTAGAGAGAGAGAGAGCGCCGACAAAGAGAGAGAAGGAGGAGATCAAAGCCTTGGAGTCTGAATCTATCCGAGAGTTAGTTATAAAGGTTATAGATCGGGTCAAGATAAGTGTTCTCATATCTACTTTTTCCTCTATTTAAATTTTTGTTCATTTTCTATCAGGTATTTTCATCCCAATATCCACACAAATCATAAAAACATGTAACCCATAATTAGTAATCAAAGTATTTATGGTTTATTATCCGATTCCCCTCCTGTAAGGCCCAGTTTTGCTTCGCCAAACCCTAACCCGTACATTGTTTGGGTTTTCCCCATTCTCTTCAAACTTTATGCATTTTGCCCCTCAAATTTGAATCACCACGCTCTAATTATGCGCATATATTGGCCAGATGTCCTATTTCACAAGTATGGACTCGTTCACGACGTCTGAATGCTCTAAATTGAAACTGTTACTATTCACCTGAGCCTAATTGTGAATTTTATATGCTTCCATCGTAATTAATTGTTATATAACCTATATCTAATCGTATATGTTCAATTATAAGCCTGGGATAATGTATTTGTGCTCCGTTTATAAAGAAATGCATCCCGGAGGCCCCAAAGTGATAATTGCCCAATGTGGTAAGAAATTCTAATCTTTCCTATGCAATGTGTCATCCATGCGTCCAAATTGACTTGTAATTTGAAGGAAACATAATAATCATATATGTAATTGGAGGGAAGTCTACAATGTGATATATGATCGAATCACTCTCTCAGACGAAGATATTATAAATTAAATTGTGATGGACCTTCCCTCAAATGAATAAAAAAATCATAAAATTAGGACCACAGATTTATGTTATAAAGAGTAATATCTCTCGGTCTGTCATTAGTGTTACAGTAGAGACTTAAGGATTACTCCGACTGTATATTGTAGCCGATGATACTATTTGCAAGCCTTAGGATATTACTGTGAAAGGACGAAGATTGCCTCTGGATCACGAGAGGCTAGGGTAGTATTTTATTGGCCTTGTATAACCAAGTGATAGGCATACCGCCATGCCACATGGTGTTTAGCCTGTTTATAGGCAATGTGTGATAGTTGAGTAGCTGCAAGCCTAAAATATAGCCAATATGATAAATGATGGCAGAGTAGTTGTAGGTCTAAAATGTAGCCAATACTTTAGAATGTATATCGTAACACATTCCTCTCCTCATACTCCCGCACCTTTAGTTTGTAAGGCTTCCTGACCCTTGTTCATAAAGACAAATAATTTTGCATAAGTTATATCCCAAAAAGAAACAAATCATATTTCCAAGCATATCCGAATATGTCTCTATTTATGCACCCCTCTCATAATTATATGTTCATTATTTGCTTATCCTTGCTTATATTGTTTACTGTTGTTGATTATGATATACTTGCTAAGTTGTTAGCTCACCCTTACTTCTTTTTCCTTTCAGATGAGCACACTATTATACTTGACGAGTCTGAGTAGGCTGTAAGCATAGAATAGGTTGCTAATACGGATTGGAAAGCTTTTGAGGACTTAATTTTCTTATTTTGTATAAGGCATGAATATTATATTATATATTTTGATACTTGTGGTCATATATGCATGTCTAATGATGATGGATATATAGTTAGTTTCTGCTATTCATTGATGGATATAATAGCTTCCACAGGTATCTTTTATGGTTATAATTGGTTCCTAATTTGCATTCTTTTTGAGCCGGCATAGTACTAAAGTTATGACGTCGGTGCCACCTATGTATTTGTTGTGGCAAATGGGATCCTATGTGTATGTTGTAGATTCTATACACGGTTTATACAGGTTTTGTATTTGGCAGACATCCGTTTAATAGATGATACTCTACTGGATTTTCAATAGAATTTTTGGTCCGTTATAGTTGGTATCATAGAAAGGGATGCTTTAGGATTGATTTGAATCTTATACGAAAGTTTATGATAGTATAGGCTAAGGTTGAATAGGTGAGCGTGGTTATAAAAGGATCAAGCTAGGATAGATAGCTCTAGTTACTCTAACCTACGTAACTTAGACTAGAATTAAGTTAGAGTGATGGCCTTATTTAATCACGTAGATTATAATGTCTAGATTAGGGACCAATCTTTTGGACTAATTTGCAATTGTTCTTGTTTAAGAAAATTTCTTCGAAGCTGAATACACCACCTAGACGTAGAGGTTCGTGTGGAGAGGGTCAACGGCGTGATCGAGAAGCTGTATATCTAAATCTGTTTGGCAGAATGGTGGATATTATTGAGAACTTGGGGTAAAGGAATCTCGCTGTAGTGCTTGTTCTAGCTTCGGCACAAGCCCTAGTCAATCCTGGACCTATGGCTTATGACTGATTTGCCCAAGAGAAAGTTTCAGGTTTTGTGGGTGCGATAGACCCAATCAAAGATGATACATGGATTCAGCGGTTGAAGGAAGTGTTTGCTATCACTCGTTGCCTCGAGGAAGATTGTGTTCTATTTGCGTCCTACTGACTCGAGGGTGAGGCGCATAAATGGTGCCGGATGAAGAAAAGAACTTTAGGAGTGCCTGAGGATGAGATTACTTGGGCCATGTTTAAAGAGATATTTATGGAAAAGTATTCTCCATCCAACCTTTGTGAACAGAAAGAAGAAGAGTTTAACCAGTTGAGGCAGGAAAACCATATGGTAGCTGAATATGGTGTTAAGTTTATGGAACTGTCTTGGTATACTCTGTGTATGGTGGAAGATGAGGAGAGGAAAGTGAAGAAGTTCCTTCAAGGTCTAAGGAATGATATTCGAAAACAGTTGGTGACATCAGGATTTCCTACTTGTGCTGATGCATTGGGGCGTGCCTTAATCTATGAAAAGGAACTCGAGATGAAGAAGTTCCTCAAAAGGAAGATGTTCGGACAAGGTGGTGTTGGAACCAGTGCTGCAATTGGTGTTAGCGCAAGTCCGAGGAGATCGTTGAAAAAAGCGAGGCAATCTCTTTCGGGGAAGAGGACTGGTTAGCCCACACCGCCCCTGCAAATCCTAGGGGGCCTATGCCAGCATTGTAAGAAGATCCATGGAGACAAGCCTTACTTCAAGCTTTTGGGTGTGTGCTTCAAATGTGGTGAAGTAGGGCACTTAATTAGGGACTGCCCCTATGCAAAGAAGGCCCATGTGTCCAAGCCCACTGTACAAGACAGCGTAATGGAAGGTGAGCCTTTCAATTTCAATACTTTGGCACAGATACTGTTTTGGACTCTAAATCTATATTTTCAATTGTGTTCTTAAGTTTATTTATTTATTTAAGGATTGCAAATCTTGTATTAGCCGTATCAAAGTTTTCAACCATTACTCGGGTTTGTAAATATGATTAGTCTAGATTGATTTGATCATGATTGCAAATTGGAGAAGACTTACAGACCAACAGGTAGGGTATTGAAGGATCCATATCCCCATGGTGCACCCTCTAAGGATGGCTCTTAGCTTCAAATCCTAAAAATAAGGACCAAGGTCTAGAAATCCTCCATTGTTCGAACACCTTTGGGGCCCTCCATGACTTTGTGGAAGATAACCCACCTGTGAGGTGCCTGGATGATAGTAATAGGGATGGGGTTAAGGATAAAATCGCCCAAACTCAACTGACCCCTGTGAGCCCTGATCCTCTTATGCCAGGACTAAGTGATTACCATATAACCGAGGTGAGGAATGAGGATCACCTAATAGGTGATCAAGAAACCAAGGAAACAGGGAGCTCGACAAAAGCCAGACATGATCCTTCATTGAACATGCCAATGCCTTTGGGTAGGGGTCACTTTACTATGGGCAATAGGAACGACAACTTATCCACTACTGGTGTTTTGGAAGGAGCAGAATCTTCAACCAGCACTTTGAAGAAGTTGGATCAAGCCCAGAAGATGATCCCAGCAACTCTGGATAAAACTAAAACAAAGAGATCTGGTGCCGATATGGGTCTTAGCTCCACAAGCCAATGCTTGCTCCACCCTAACTCGACTTATTCATGTTCAAACATTAATAAGCTGCTTAAAGGACAAGGGTTGTGACGACCCGACTTTTTACCACCAACTAAAGCCGCCGTCAAATCCAAAATCATTGCCTTAAAATAAATTATGAAGGATAAATAGGTGGACATAAAAATTTTTCTTTTCTTCTTTTGAACCTGAGATGCATATTAGGAATTTTTACTTTCATTTATTTCAAAATGTTACGGAAACATACTAACATTCATAAGCAGTGAAATAAATTTTACAAATCTCTTTAAAAAATATATAAAAAAATAAAATAAACAAAGTTCTTCAGATCTGCTTCGACCAGCTTAGCCATTTAGCTATACCATGAGGTTCTACTCAACTTCATCCTCCATAAGTTTTTCGTCATCTGAAAAGTGGCAAGAATGAGCTTACAAAGCCCAGCAGGATACTCACATGCAGAAAACATAAACATACATATAATTTGATCAAAACATAATTTCATAACATAGCATACGAAAATCATCATATCTTTTTTTCTTCAATTCTTATTCGTTTCAACTTGTCTTCGAAAAATTCATCAACATTGTTCGGAATTTTTATCATCTTTAGGGACCGGATGGGAGCGGACAACATCGAGGACGGGTTGTGTGCTATCCCACAACCTAAAGCTGTATCCCCTCATTATACTCCTCGGGGCGGGAGGTAATGCCTTTAACCCGGCATACGGGGCCATAGTCCATGGTTCTTATGCCACCAGAAAGTCCCCTCCAGTGGCCCAGGAGGCATCCTCAAGTGTCACTCCAATATCCTTCATCCATATTTAATAGCAAGCTTAATGGAAACTCGGTTCTTAGTTCGTGTTCTTTAATGGCCAATCATCATAGATCAAAAGTCAGAAGAGTCCCACTTGCTGTCCATAATCCATGTGTTTTCATATAGCCTTGTTCTTTACTTCATTCATTGAAATCCATATCATCCGAAATTCTTTTCTTTCGAAAACGAAGTCCATTTTTAAAATTGAAGGTCTTTAAATCCGGAGTCAAAAAGTCAAAGTCCTTTTTCCTTATTTTGCCGGAGTACTTTTTCTTTAAAAAGGGCGGAGCTCTTTTTCTTCCTTGGCGGAGTGCTTTTTTTTATCAAAACCGGAGTACTTTTCTTTTCAAAGGGACGGAATGCCTTTCTTATCAAAACCGGAGTGCTTTTCTTTTTAAAGGGGCGGAGTGCCGTTTCTTAAAACGGACGGAGTATCTTTTCTTAAAACGGACGGAGTACCTTTTGTTAAAACAGACGGAGCTCTTTTCTTTTAAATGGACGGAGTGCTTTTCATGGCGGAGCTCTTTTCAAAAGACGGAGTTCTTTTATTAATGCTGAAGGTGAATGCCCCTTCTTTGTTTGGCTGAAGAAATTGGCGTAAGGTTGCTTGAGGGCTTGTGATGTGGTGATAGGAGCTGCTCTGCTGTGACTCTACCGTTTGGGCTACTGTTGGATGATGCCTTTTGTATGTTCTTGGATGTTAATGCTTCTGTGGCTGTTGTACCTGTTGGTGGACTGGGGTAGTCGCTCTGTGGTAATGTTCCATCTGTTGGTGCATGTTCTGACCTGTGGATTTCATTCTGGCATTGTGAGTTTTGCTGAAGCTTGCTGGTCTTTCTATGCTCTTGCTTAATGCTTGATGGAATAGGTTGGTTTGATGCTAAGTGCTGATGCTGTAGAGTAGGTGCTAGCTGCTGTAAAGTAGCAGTATTGCTGATGCTCTTTTTTGAATGTGTTTGGAAATGTGGCTTTGTATGCTCTAGCTATAGCTGGCAGTAAGCTGCTCTTGGAATCGATGGAGTTTATTTCTGTTGTCATGCTGATTTTAATTATGTGTGTTTTTAATTTAGTCGCGTCTATGACTAAATTTCAAGTCGAAAAACATTTGAAATTAAATCATAGGTTGTATTTTTTTTATTTTATTTTTTTAATACAATTGACTTACTTACCAAAAAAAAAGGAGTTCTTTTATTAAGGCAGGTTTCAAAGGCAGGAGCTCTTTCTTCAACGAAAGCCGTGGTTCAAAATTCGGAGTTCTTTTAAAGCCGAAATTATTTTTCTTCAAGGCCGGAGTTCTTTTCAAAATAAAAGGACGGAGTGCTGCAAAGGTCGGAGTTCTTTTTTTAAAAAGGACAGAGTGTTTTTCGTCAAATTTTCGGAGTTCTTTCTTTTAAAAAGGGACGGCGTGATTTCTTTTTCAAAGGACGGAGCGCTTTTCTTTTCAGAGGACCGGAGTGCTTTTCTTTTAAAATCCGGAGTGCCTTTCTTTCAAAATCCGAAGTTCTTAAATCCGGAGTGCTTTTCTTTCAAAATTCAAAGTTCTTAAATCTGGAGTTCTTTTCTTTCAAAATCCAAAATACTTAAATCCGAAGTTCATTTTCTTATAAGATCCGAAGCTCTAAAATACGGAGTTCAAAAGCCGGAGTTCATTTCAAACGCCGAAGTTCTTATGAGTTGTTATCAAAAGCCGGAGTAAAAAGCCGGAGTTCACTTTTATCAAGGCCGAAGTTCATTTCAAAACAAAAGGACGAAGAACTTTTTAAAGACGAAAAGGCCGGAGTTCCTTTTCTTTAAAACCGGAGTACTTTTCAAAAGAGGACGGAGCACATTGTCCATAAAAAGGTCGGAGTTCTTTTGGACGGAGTTCTTTATTTTTAAACTGGACGGAGTACTTATTTCCTAAAATGCCGGAGCTCTAAATCCGAAGTCATTTTCTGTAAAATGCCGGAGCTCTTTTGTCTTAAATCCAGAGTTATTTTTAACAGAATGGATATTAATAATAAAATTTCTTGTTCTATCTTAAGATCGAAGTTCTTTTTCCGTAAACATGCAATATCAACGTTCAGCAGAATAACCATAACATCATGAATATCATACATTTCAGAATAATAATTCATAAAGCAGAAAAGACATACTTCATACAGAATATAATTTCGTAACAACATGCATAAACGTGAGCTTTAAAAATAGGGTGAGTATCTTGCCTGAATTCTTTTTTACTTTGCCTTAGCTTTTGGTCTCTTTCTTTACTAGGAGTTTCTAGTGTGTGCCTTTTTCTGATATTCTTAAACTCTTATTTATAGCCCGTGGTTTAGGTGGCCATCATTTATGGCTTCACATTTTTCCAAGGGTGTCATTTATGACTTTGCATTTTCAAAACTTTGGAATTAGCTAGTTCATTTATGTCGTGTGTTCCCAACGTCAAGAGTCATCACTTCGGTTCCTTCACTTTCTTGAACAACTTTTGATTTCAAAACCTGCTCCAAGGCCGGACTTGTTTTTAATGGGAAATCCAGCGTAGGTTTTAGTGTCAAATGCCGGAGCTCTTTATTCACAGGAAATCCGGATTGTTTTCAAAGAAAATTACGGAGTAGTTTTTCGTATCAGAAGCCGAAGCTCTTAATTCACAGGAAATCCGGATTGTTTTCAACAAAGGAAATTCCGGAGTAGTTTTTCATATTAGAAGTCGGAGCTCTTAATTCACGGGAAATACGAATTGTTTTCAACAAAGGAAATTCCGGAGTAGTTTTTCATATCAGAAGTCGGAGCTCTTAATTCACAGGAAATTCGAACTTCTTTTTATCAAGGAAATCTGGACTTCTTTTCACCAAGAAAATCTGGAGTTCTTTCTACTAAGAAAATATGGACTTCTAACTACCAAGGAAATCCGGACTTCTTTTCACCAATGAAATCAGGACTTCTTTTTATCATTGAAATCCAGACTTCTTTTTACCAAATCAAGGCCGAACTTGATTCCATCTTAAGCCGATGTACTTTTCTTATTTCATTTTTTGGTCAACTTGCGTTGACCGAACTTGATGATTGAAATTTTCCTTGTTTTAAAATTTGGGTCATTACAAAGGTCCGGAAGGCAGGGACAGGCTCCAAATGTAGTTGAGCCCGAGAGACCTCAGCCCAAGGACCTGTCAATTGTAGTGACTAGGACAGCTGTTATAAGTACTCCGCCTAGTTCTGGCGGTGGCAATGGACCTCCTCAAAAGAGTTTGAAGTCAAAATCTGGCCATAAAAACATAGAGGGGCGAGAAGAAAACCCCTCACACTCTCTCCTCATGATTAGTATTGCATCGTGGAATGTGCGGGGTTTGAATGGTAAAATTATGGGACATTAGACTTATCAACTTATCATATCTTCTAGATGTGATATTGTTAGATTGGTCAAAACAAAAGTTAGAGAAAAGAATGCCACATTAATTGCCTATACCCTCCTGCCTTCATGGAAATGTGATATGAATTACTCCAATACCTCAAATGGGAGTATTTGGATCGGGCGGAATCCGGATCTAGTCGATGTTGATATCATATCCAAGCAGGATCAAGTTATCCATTGTAAAACTACCTACAGGCTGGATGGGAAGGCTCGGCTCCTGTCTATAATATACGGTGCTAATTTGGAAATTCAAAGGCGTGATCTTTGGGATAGTATTAGGAGTATGAGAAATTTTGCCCATGAACTGCCATGGGCCATTATGGGGCACTTCAACACTATTCAGACACGTTCCGAACGCTTGGGAAGTAATTGGCATGCACGAAGTAGCATGGTCCTTGACTCCTGCCTTACTGAATGTGATCTTGAGGACGTCAGCCAAGAAGGTCTATTCTACACATGGCAAGATGGTAGGGATGCTTCTATCCGTATTTATAGGAAGCTCGATCGGGCATTAGTGAATGGCAACTGCCTTATCAATCACACTCCGTATAAAGCCCTTTTCCTTCCAGCTAGACTGTCCGATCATACCCCCAGTATTCTAAAACTGATAGACACTTATCCATTTCGGAAAGGCATGTTTCGATTCAGCAACTTTCTAACCTCCCACCCTAGATTTCACCCAATGGTCCATGAAGCCTGGCATATGAACTGCACTGGATATCCCTTGTTCAGACTCATGTATAAGTTCAAATGTACTAAACGGCTCCTCAAAGACCTCAATGCTGAAGAAGGGAGAGTTTTTGAGGAAGTAGTCAGAGCGCATCAAGAATTAGAGGAATTTCAAAAGATTTATCCCAATCAAACCAGTAGTGTTTCCTCCAATGAAGTTAAACGATCTTACAAGGCAAATTATCTTACAGCTTTGACGAAGGAAATAGAGTGTTTACACCGAAAGGCAAAGCTTCACTGGCTCAAGGATGGGGATCAAAGCTTAAAATATTTCTTCCACCCAAATACTCGAAAAACTAACCAAAATAGAATCCTCTCCCTTACAAAAACTTATGGTGAAAGCACACAGAGCATGGAAGAGGTTAAGCAACTGATTGTGGACCATTTCCAGAGCCTCCTGGGGACTGGCAGAGACACTACAATTGCGGTAACGGAGTGGGATCGTCCGTTTATCCATAATACTCTCCCGATGCCTGGGGTATGAACTACACTGGATATCCCATGTTCAGACTCATGTATAAGCTCAAATGTACTAAACGGCTTCTCAAAGACCTCAATGCTAAAGAAGGGAGTGTTTTTTAGGAAGTAGTCAGTGCGTGTCAAGAATTGGAGGAATTTCAAAAGATTCATCCCAACCAAACCAGTGGTGTTTCCTCCAATGAAGTTGAATGATCTTACAAGGCAAAATATCTTAGAGCCTTGGCGAAGGAAATAGAGCTTTTACACCAAAAGGCGAAGCTTCACTGGCTCAAGGATGGGGATCAATGCTCGAAATATTGCTTCCACTCAATTAGCCAGAAAACTAACCGAAATAGAATCCTCTCCCTTACAAAAATTGATGGTGAAAGCACATAGAGCATGGAAGAGGTTAAGCAACTAATTGTGGACCATTTCCAAAGCCTCCTAGGGACTGGCAGAGACACTACAATTTCGGTAACGGGGCGGGCTCGTTTATTTATCCATAATACTCTCACGAAGTCGACTCTTGAGGACCTGTGTCTTCCGGTGATTGCGGAAGAGATTCATAAGGCCCTTATGACCATTGGAGATTCTAAAGCTCCTGGGCCCGATGGATTCTCCTCAAAATTTTATAAGGAATCCAAGCCCATTATTGGTCCTTTGGTGGTGGAGGCGGTTCAAGATTTCTTTACAAATGGGATGATCTTAAAGCAGGTGAACGCAACTCTTATTAGCATTATCCAAAAGGTAAAATCACTTGCCAAGCTGAAAGATTATAGGCCAATCGCTTGCTACAATGTGATATATGAGATCATCTCAAAAATTCTTGCCAATAGAGTTCGAGGTACGCTACCTCATCTGGTTGATAAAAGCCAAACAACATTTGTAGCTGGTCGACACATTAGCGACAATATCCTACTTACTCAAGAGCTTCTTCACCGATACCATTTGGGTAAGGGTGAACCTAGATGCGCTATGAAAAATAATCTAATGAAGGCTTATGACTCTATTCATTGGGACTTCATTATTGCTACCCTTCATCTAATGGGTTTTCTTCCCAAGATAATCACATGGATTTAACAGTGTATAACTACCCCGACGTACTCGATAAACATTAATGGTGAATCGATAGGCTTTTTCAAAGGTGCCAAAGGCCTTAGACAGGGAAACCCCCTCTTGCTTTATCTTTTTGTTTTGGCCATAGAAGTGCTGAATGGTATTATGGAAGTGAAAGCCCGACAATGTCCGTCTTTCCCATATCATTGGAAATGCAAGGATACAAGCATGATAATGCTTGCATTTGCAGATGACCTCCTGCTATTTGCTAAGGCGGATCTGGAATCTGCTCAAATATTAAATGACTACCTCAAAGAATTTCAACTCCTCTCTGGTCTTAAGGCAAATTAAGAGGAGCGAGGTTTTTGTGTGCACTGAAAATAACCGCCATACTGATGAGATCATCACTATTCTTTGGTTTAAAAGAGGACATCTCCCAATTAGATACTTGGGAGTGCCTCTGCTAACTACGAGGCTAACAATCAAGGATTGCCATCCTCTCCATGAATACATCAAGAATAGGATTGCCTCATGGATGAGGCTATCGTTTGGCGGGCGCCTTTAGCCCTTAACCTCTATTTTTTCTTCCATTCATTTGTACTGGGAGTCCCTCTTCCTCCTCCCTAAAAGTCTTTTGTGGGAAATTGAAAGTCTCCTTCGGAGATTTCTTTGGCATGGGTGTAGTGAAAGGAAGACCTCGACTAAAGTGGCCTAAGCTGAAATGTGTTGCCCGAAGGACAAAGGAGGCCTGGGTATAAAAAACAAGCATGCAGGTAATAAAGCTCTAATTAGCCCACTTCTTTGTAGACTTCTTAATAATAAGGATGACTGCATTTGGGCGACCTAGGTTTGGAACTATAGATTAAAGAATCGTTGTATATGGACCATCAAAGTTTTGAGCTCTACGCCTTGGGCCTGGAAAAAGATCATGAAGCTTTGTTCTGATATGCGCCCCCATGTTAGATACATTATTGGAAATGGCTCTCAAACGCGAATCTAGATGGATAATTGGCATCCTTTGGGACCTCTGTGTGAAAAATTTGAGGATAGGGTGTGCACGGTTACGAGTATTCCCATTGATGCGAAGGTTCAAGAAATTATTAGGAATGGGGCATGGAGAAGGCCGAATGACAAAGATGAGGAAGTGAGCCGCATTATCGAAAATATGCCTAATTACAAGCCACATCAACACGAGCAAGATTTGATTAGCTTGAGTTTAGCTATGGATGGTCATTTCTCGATCCGCTCTGCGTATGCCCTTCTTCGTGGACCTAAAGAAAAGGTGGCGTGGGCCTCGCTGATTTGGGGTCCTCACCATACCCCTGCCCATGCATTTATTTTTTGGCTTTGTATTCATCATCGACTAGGTACACTTAATCGAATTAGCAGATTTTCTACTATGTCAAATAAATGCCCCTATTGTCAAGTTGATGTAGAAAATCTTGATCACCTCTTCTTCAATTGTGACTTCATTGGTGCTGTATGGAAAATGATGCGCCAGAGGGCGGGAATGCAGTGGCCATATATTGAATTGCATTCGAATATTCAGTAGGCAGCCAAAAGATGGAAAGATTCTAACCCCAAAGGGCTATCTTTTCGGCTCACACAAGCTACGTCGACTTATTATCTCTTGAAAGAACGTAATCAACGACTTTTCAACGACTCCAGCTAGGCTAATGAGCACCAGCTGGTTATTTAGATTACAAATATGGTGCGCCATAAATTAAAATTTTTAATTCCCAAGCAGAATCATGACTTCAAATATATTATGGACCGATGGAACCTAACCCTTTAAGGCTAGCTTGATGATAGTTCAGGGGTAGCTTGGTGCTTATTGGAAAGGACTATTTTGGCAGGCGACAGGGCTTAGTGGTACATGAAGCGTTTTGCTGATCGTGTGCCTTCTGCTCGAATTGCTTTTTGGCCGGTTTGAGGCTCTTCGCAGCGAAAAAAAGCTCTCTTGTGGCGAAAAGGGGTGGTTTTGTCTCACCCGATGGGTGTTTTCCTCTCTGGTTCTAGGTTTTCCAAAAAAAAAAAATTGGAGGATTGCACAGGTTGGCTCTGGTTTAGACCGATTGTGTGCTTCTCCGATTTTTGGGCTTTCTCTCTTTCCCAAAAAAATAAAATA
>JAODPA010137481.1:0-14446 GCA_025585075.1 Nepenthes mirabilis
GAGAAAGTCAGTTTCTTGTTGCGACAAGCGTAAATCTTAGCAATCAGTGAGTTAGAGAGAGAGAGAGAGAGAGAGAGAGAGATCAATATGTATAGATTTTCCTTTGAATTATGCCCATTTTAAAAATTTTGAGGTATCTTATAAGATAATTTAAATTCATAATATTTACAAATTTCGTCGTATCCTCTTTTTTAGATTAGTAAAATCCAAATTATAGTCACTAAGCATCTGTTCGAAATTATTATTTTTTAAATCTAAAAATAATCGTAAAAAATAGTTTGATGGAAACCATTTAAGGTAGCTTGTATAAAAATTACTTTAAAAAAGAAAAAAGGCAAACACAGATTAAAAGCAGAACTTTATGATATTCATGGGTTCTGCTGCTTTCCCACGTTTTATTTGTGGTTTAATCATTTTCCTTCAATTAATTATTCGTTGATGGATTTCGATCAACACATTCTGAACGTGGCAGAAGCTCGAAACTGCTGTTATTGTTTGCCTCTTCAGGTAATCTTTCTTAAAGTAAGAAGAGATTGAAGTTATTTGGAATTCTTCTTTCTTTCTGGTTTAAGGTGGAATCTATGGGTTGTTACGGAAAATTAATGAAACTTTGCTTTATGCCCTTTGTTCCTATGTTCCTATACGCATTTCATAAACTTGCTAGGTAGGAAATTGTCTCATGTATTTGTCTGACATCTCCATTTTGATTTTGCTTTATAGTTGTTGGGTTTCGCCGTGTAATCAGTGGGTGTTAATGGTTAAATGTTGTTATTTATTTTTTCTCCAGGGAGCAGCATCCGGGGTTTGTAATCCGATAATCCCATCATGAGGATAACTGTGAGACACTGGTTATTGTTAATTTGGGGTTTTTGTAATGGGGTTTATGCAACTGAGATTCAAACAGGTGGGAATTCCACAAGGCCTGATGCTGTTAATATTGGGGCCATCTTTGCATTCGATTCTATTATCGGTAGAGTTGCAAAAGTTGGTATAGAATTAGCTCTCGAGGATCTGAATTCAAGCCCAGATGTTCTTCCTGGAACCCAGCTGAAGATTTCAATGCTGGATAGCAATTACAGTGGATTTCTGGGGATTGTTGAGGGTAAATTCCTCCATATCCTCCTCATTCATCTTGATTTCCTTTCTCCACGGTATTTAATTAAGTATAATGTTGTAGGCTTACCCTTTAGTTGCCCATTTTGATGTGACGTTCATCAGTTAATTCTTGTAGTATTCTATTAATATAGGTAGATGGATGAGATGCCATGACAATAAATATTATGTATAGGGTGTTCTCGACACATTTCTCTTTGAATATTTTCAAGAAATAATGTTACAGGAATACCTTTAGCTTCATGTTCTGACATGACATCTGTTTATCTACTTTCGTATGGGCCCACTAATATAGACAAATGAATGAGATGTCACAACATCAAAGTGCATCGGGAGGGTGTCCCCCCAACATTTCCTTTTGATTAATTCCTTCTTGGGTTTGTCATTTTTATCTATTGCTTAAATCTGACCTATTTCCTTTCTTTTCTTGTTCCTTTCATTTCCTCAGTTATTAAGTTTATGGAAGCTGAAACTGTGGCCATCATTGGCCCCCAATCTTCTGTTATTGCTCACGTGGTTTGTTACATAGCGAATGAGCTTCAAGTCCCTTTGCTGTCATTTGCAGCAACAGACCCTTCACTTTCCTCTCTTTCGTATCCGTTTTTCGTAAGGACAACACAGAATGATCTGTTCCAGATGGCTGCTATAGCAGATATGATCAGTTACTTTGGATGGAGAGAAGTAATTGCTGTCTACACAGATGACGATTATGGAAGAAATGGTATAGCTGCTTTAGGGGATAAACTGTCCGAAAAGCGGTGCAAGATATCTTATAAAGCAGCTATGAGCTCTGAATTAAGCCGACAGGACATCATGAATGCGCTTGTTAAGGTGGCCCTAACAGAATCCCGAATCCTTGTTCTTCACACTTACAATAATTATGGCCTAGATATACTGGATGTGGCAAACTATCTCGGGATGATGGGAAGTGGGTATGTGTGGATCGCTACAAATTGGCTTACTGATATCATAGACACTGATTCTCCTCTCCCTTCTGGTGCATTGGACAACATTCAAGGCCTAATAACTCTGCGTATGTACACCCCAGATTCACAGCTTAAGAGAAACTTTGTTTCTAGGTGGAGAAAAATGGCTAGCAAAGAGAAGGATCATGGCTCTTTTGGGCTGAACACCTATGCCCTTTACGCCTACGACACTGTCTGGTTGCTTGCACGGGCACTTGATGCATATTTCAATCATGGGGGGAACATATCCTTTTCAAAGGACAGTAGGTTAAGTGAACTACGGAGGGGAAATTTGCATCTTGATGCAATGAGCATCTTTGATGGAGGGCCACGATTGCTTCAAAATATCTTGCAGACCAATATGACCGGGCTAACGGGTTCCATTCAATTTGACTCTGACAAGAACCTGGTGCACCCGGCATATGAAATCATCAACGTGATTGGCACAGGATACAGAAGGATTGGGTATTGGTCCAACTTTTCAGGCTTAAAGGTTCAGCCTCCGGAAACATTTTACTCCAAACCGGGTAATATTTCTAGATCAAATCCACAATTGTACAGCGTAATCTGGCCTGGACAAACGACAGAGAGGCCTCGGGGTTGGGTTTTCCCAAACAGAGGGAGGTATTTGAGAATCGGAGTTCCAAATCGAGTGAGTTATCGTGAAGTTATATCATACTCACCAAGCACGGATTCATTTAGTGGTTACTGCTTTGATGTGTTCACTGCAGCCGTAAACTTGCTGCCATATGCTGTCCCATATAAACTGATACCTTTTGGAGACGGTCGTAATAACCCAAGTATCGCACAGCTTATAGAAGCGTTGGCAGCAGGTGTAAGTGTGTGCTTGTCTGATTTTGTAAAGAGAATCTGCAATTTATGGTTAGTTTTGTGACTTTTATGCTTGGATGTGCAGGCCTTTGATGCTTCAATTGGGGACATTGCAATTACAACTAATAGGACAAGGATGGCAGATTTTACACAGCCATTTATTGAGTCAGGCCTAGTCGTTGTGGCACCTGTTAGGACGCTGAAGTCTAATGCTTGGTCGTTCTTGACGCCGTTTACTCCAATGATGTGGTGTGTCACTGCTGTGTTTTTCCTTATTGTTGGAGCTGTGGTTTGGATTTTGGAGCATAGGTTAAATGACGAGTTCCGTGGCCCTCCTAGAAAGCAAATTACAACGGTACTTTGGTGAGTATCAAACGAGTCTTATTAAGATCATCCTATTTTTAATCATCCTGATACTTCTAACGGTACGGATTTTATCATAACAACTTACACGGTAAAGATCATAACTTAATATGTTGGACTTATCTTATATTTATGACTTACACAGCTAGAATTTCATTATGGCAAATTATTAGGAAATATTACATAATCAATATTTGTCAAATATTGTTTTTATTTTCTTTCCCTGTATTTTCCTCTGTATAATTTCCTTTCTTTTCTTTAATTTGTTTCCATATATACTTTTGCTGTGTATTTTGTATATATTGGTGGTTGAGGGTTGTGCAAAGTGTGAAATAAAATGAATAAAAGTTTGCCGTCCGTTTTCTTCATCATTTCGTCGTCCTCTCTCTGAGTTCGTCTCTGCCATCGCTCAGCTATCACTTTTCCTCTCCGTTTCTAGGTTTTGCTTAACACAAAACTTCACATGGTATCAGAGACAACGGCATCTCACCAAACCACTTCCGAAACTACATCTAACGCAGCCAATGCATCCCTCACTCCTTCACAAGAACACATACGTGTTCAAACCCTGAATGATCTCACAAATCCTTTTTGGCTGGAAATCGGTGACAATCTGTCCATCACTCTAGTTACCGCCGTCGACAACTATTCAACCTGGTCCAGAGCCATGCATCGAGCCTTGAGAGCCAAGAACAAACTTCAGTTCATTGAGGGCACTATTCCCAAACCAATTGACTCAACCGATCCTCTTTTCGAAATTTGCGGCCGATGCAATGATATGGTGGTCTCCTGCATCCAAAACTTAGTTAGCCCTTCTATCAAGTCTAGTGTTGCCTTCGTCGATGATGCCTCTAATATTTGGAATGAGTTACGCGACCAATTCACTCAACAAAATAGGCCTTGTATCTTTCAATTGAAGAAATCGTTGGCCAGCCTTCTGCAAGAACAAGACCCAATAAACATATATTACGGTAAACTCAAAACCTTATGAGATGAACTCTTAGTTCATGACCCCCTCCCGAACTGTGATTGTGGTAAGATGAAAATCCTTGCTAATCGATATCAACGTGATTGTGTAATCCAATTTTTGATGGGCTTAAATGACTCTTATGCTAATACCCACGACCAGATTATGCTGATGGATCCTCTCCCCTCTGTTAACAAAATTTTCTCTGTTATTCAGTAGCAAGAACGACAACACCAGATGTCTGTTACGAAACCTTTGAACACAATGGCCTTAACAGCCAAACGAAATTTTAATTATCAAAAGAATATTGCAAAAGGCACTCATTCTGTGAAGAAAGACCGGCCTTTTTGTGTTCACTGCCGGATCACAGGACACTCGGTGTAGCAGTGTTTCAAAATTGGAAACATTGAGACTCCCGTGTGTTCCCATTGCAATAAAACTGGACACACTCTTGATAAATGTTATCAATTGTATGGTTTTCTTCCTAACCGCAAGTTGTTTGGCAAATCTGGCAACGTGATACCTTCTACCAACCTCTCGAGCTTCAAAAATCATACGGGTCAAGAAGGAGATGCAGATGACAGGGTAGTATTGACTAAAGCCCAATTCAACCAACTTATGGAATTGATTCAATCAAGGGACACGGCTGTAGCCAAGCCAAGCTAGTTCATATTTGACCCACACATTGAGCAGCCAAAGGCTGCCAATATGGCAGGTACAGTATCTTTTGTATCGCCTTCTCAACAACGTTCGGATAATCAAAAGCACATATGGATTCTGGACATTGGGGCCACAGATCATATGATATGTGATCCCTTATTATATGTTCATAAAGTCCAGCTTTCATGTTCTGTTAATCTTCCGAATGGAAGTAAAGCATCTGTTTTTCATATCGGAAATATTAAACTTACAAATAAAATGATATTGGAACATGTTCTTTGTATTCCTTCATTCTCTTTTAATTTAATTTCTGTAAAGCGGCTAACTGATGCCCTCTATTGCTGTATGTTCTTCTTTTCTAACATTTGTTTGATTCAAGACCTTGCCTCTTGGACAACGATTGGGATGGGTGAAGAAAAAAATGGGTTATATCATCTGAAACATGCTGAAGTACCTTCAAATACTATGACTACTTTTCTTCTCAAAAGTTATCATCTAAACATGAAACCTTCCGTTTACTCTGTCTTGTCTCTAATTGATATTTGACATTGTCGTTTAGGGCATATTTCACATTCTAGACTTAAGCTAATTGATAATCCTCTTGTAAAAGGAGTAGTAAGTTCTATTAATAATAATCCTTGTTCTATTTGTCACATGGCAAAACAACATCGTCTCTCCTTTCCTTCTAGTACCCATAAATCACACATCTTGATTGAAATGATTTACTGCGATATATGAGGACCTTTCGCTGAAGTATCTTATGAGGGTTACAAGTATTTCCTCACTATCATTGACGATCTTTCTAGAAGCACATGGGTTTATCTTCTAAAATAAAAATCAGACACCAAACAGTGCTTAGAGAATTTCTACAAACTTATTAAAATACAATTTGATGTTAAAATTAGAGTCCTCAGAAGTGATAATGGTTCCGAATTTAACATGGAAGATTTTTATAGCAGAAGAGGTATAATTCACCAGAGGAGTTGTGTTGAAATTCTGCAACAAAATGGAATAGTTGAACGTAAACATTAACATTTGTTGAACGTTGCCGGGGCGATTAGATTTCAGTCGGGACTTTCCCTAAAATTTTGGAGTGACTGTATTCTTACAACTGCATTCATCATCAATAGAACACCAAGCCCGTTATTAGAGAATAAGACCCCATACGAGGCTCTCTTTAGAGTCAAACCCAATTATGAAAATTTGAGAATATTTGGTTGTCTGTGTTTTGCTTCCACTATCTCTCATGGGCGTACCAAGTTTGATTCTAAAAGTAGAAAATGTGTCTTTCTAGGTTATCCTTTTGGAGTTAAAGGATATAAATTGATTGACCTGAATAATTATAGCACATTCTATTCACGAGACGTGATTTTTCATGAAGATATATTTCCTTTCCGGAATGATAACATTGATCAAAACTCAAATACCCTATCCAATACATACCCATCAGAACAGCCCAATATTGTGCTTAATAATGAACAACTGTTCCAAACTCAACCAGAGCTGTCAAATTTGCATGATCCCTATCTTGTAGCTGAACAAACAGTTGAAGATAGTGCTAACATACCTACTATCCCAATTTAAGATCAATCTGGTAAACATCCGGACTAGTTAATAGACGATCATTCAGAATACAATATATTTACTGATACACCATCTCCCATAGCTAGTCAGATACCTATTCGTAGAACTACTACAGTTAGAAAGGCTCCCGAATATTTGAAGGAATTTCATTGCCATCAAGTGTCTCAGACCTCACTCAATCAAAAATCCAGCCTTCTCCAGGTAAACCATATTCTCTTACAAATTGTATCTCACATCAAAAACTATCTCCCACATTTAGTCATTTTTCATCCGTCATAAATCTCAGAGTGAACCACAAACATATGCTCAAGCTATTCGTGATGAAAAATGGTGCAAAGCTATCAAAAGTGAATTAAATACGTTAGAACAAAACAAGACGTGGATTATTACTAATTTACCTCCTGGAAAGAAAACTATTGGATGCCGATATGTGTTTAAATTAAAATTCAATAGTGATGGGAATATTAAGAGGTATAAATGTAGATTAGTAACCAAATGATATACACAATAAGAAGGCATAGATTATCATGAAACGTTCTCCCCTGTTGTCAAATTCACTACCGTGCGATGCCTCTTAGCTATAGCAGCCATTAAAGGGTGGCATTTACATCATTTTGATGTTAACAATGCCTTTTTACATAGCATTTTAGAGGAAAAAATTTATATGCAGAAACCTCCAAGCTACACTAAGGAAAAACCCAATCAAGTCTGTAAACTATTAAAAAATATTTATGGCCTAAAACAGGCCTCTAGGTAGTGGTATTCTAAGCTATCTACATCCCTTATTGCCTTTAGCTTCACACAATCTAAGACTGATTATAGTTTATTTACTAATGAAGATGACAAATCCTTTATAATATTACTTGTATATGTTGTTGACATTATTATAGCCTGTAGTTGTTTGGATTCCATTGCCTCTATCAAATCATTTCTGGATAGCGCTTTCAAAATTAAAGATCTTGGTGCTTTACGATATTTCCTTGGCATAGAGGTCGCACGATCCTCCAAAGGCATACATATTTGCCAAAGAAAATATGCGCTCGACATCCTCGCTGATTTCGGTACCCTTGGTTCCAAGCCCCTTAAACTCCCGATGGACCAAAATGTGAAGTTGAGCAAGGAGATCGGAACTATCCTACAAGATCCCAGTGTTTACAGAAGGCTAATTGGAAGGCTTCTTTATCTAACCGTGACAAGGCCCGATATCTACTATGCAGTACACATTTTGAGTCAATTCATGACTCGACCAACTTCTAATCGTATGAATGTTGCCTATCATGTTCTGCGATATCTCAAATTACACCCAGGACAATATTATTCTCTTCTACTTCTAATATCCAGCTTCGAGCTTTTTGTGATGCAGATTGGGCTTCATATCCTGACACTAGAAGATCCATTACCGGCTACTGCATTTTCATTGGAGATTCACTTATCTCCTGAAAACGCAAGAAACAGTCCGTTGTTTCACGCTCTTTAGCAGAAGCAAAATATCGATCCATGACTACTACCTGCTGCGAACTATCTTGGCTATGTTACATTTTACTTGATTTGCAGGTTTCCCACTCTCATGCCGCGGATCTCCATTACGACAATCAAGCTGCTCTTCACATCTCAGCCAATCTTGTTTTCCATAAACGCACCAAGCATATTGAGTTGGATTGTCATTTGGTTGGCGACAAGATTCAAGATGGAAGTATTCGCACCCACCATGTGACTACCCATAATCAACTTGCAGACATGTTTACCAAAATTCTGCCATCACATTGCCTGCAGCTTCACTTATTCAAGTTGGGCATAATTAACATATATGCTCCACCTTGCCGGGGGGTATTAGGAAATATTACATAATCAATATTTGTCAAATATTGTTTTTATTTTCTTTCCCTATATTTTCCTCTGTATAATTTCCTTTCTTTTCTTTATTTTGTTTTCATATATACTTTTGCTGGGTATTCTGTATATATTGGTGGTTGAGGGTTGTGTAAAGTATGAAATAAAATAAATAAAAGTCTGGCGTCTATTTTTTTCATCATTTCGCCGTCTTCTCTCTAAGTTTGTCTCTGCCATCGCTCTTCCTCTTCGTTTCTAGGTTTTGCTTAACGCAAAACTTCACACAAATCAAAAGTATGTACAATTTTCCAACTTAATGCGTTTCTCGTTGTGTTATCAATCATAGTCCATGTTAATTGGTGAGTGCACTTGAAGTACATCTCTCCCTTCCACAGGCTCGGTCAATTTCCACTTACGAAAACGTAAAAAGGAAAAAGGAAAAGTAATGGGTGTTTGAAGAGGTAAATGTTGGGGAAAAACACTCGGACAGCACGGTGACCGAGCGGACAGAGTTCTCGGACAGCACACAGAGCAGAGCTCTCGGACGGCAAGGAAAGTAAGGATAGAGAACAAAAGAGAACACACAAGTTTTAACGTGGAAAGCCCTTCTAAGACCAAGGGAAAAACCACGAAGAAATGTACTATAAGAGAATTGTTTACAAGTGTTGGCTACTCAAGCTCTAACGAAAGAAAACAATCTCAAGTGTACAACCTTCCTCTCTCAAAGTGTATCTCACTCTATCTTTACAACAAAGCTTGCCCACAGCTCTCTCAAGGCTCTTAGAACTCAAAATGTCCCAACTCTAGCACACACACGTAAGGGCAACAAGCTTCTGTATATATATACACAAAAGGTGGCGTGTCCGCCCACCCTACTGGACGTAGGTCTCCAGACCTACGCCCTAGGCCTGCCATGGCAGGCGCATGCTTGGCGTGTCAGATGGCAGGCCTGTCATCGGGAAGTTGCAGCCGCTGCAACATCCAATCAGAGTGGGTGACCAACCCACCTGCAAAAACGGCCACCTGCAGGCCTACGTTGATAGAGTCAACGCCTACGATTCTAGGCTCCTCGTCCTCGTCCTCAGCAACCGTTCGGACATGACGCTTCAAAGTAGTCATCGTCCAAGTCCTCTCGAACAAGACGCTCCAAACAAAGTCCTCGTCCATTCAACCAATGGAGTCCGCGGACTACTGCCACTCGGGAGTGACCCCAACAGTAAATGCCATGAAGTTTTTGTCCAATCATTTCCTACAACTGCACTATATTATGGGAATGAGTTAAACATCTCCTAGATACCTTGCAATTATTTGTTTGAGAGTTATTTTTTGATGGTTAGTTTTGACACAACGGTAAGATTGTTTTAATGTAATCTGAGAATCGTTTGTTCAAATTGTAATGTAAGGTTAGAGTAGGGTACATATTACTTACCAAAAAGATATAAGAGTCAACATGAGAAGCTTTGTTTAGTAGCTCATCCTCTTTGCTTCTTGGACCAAATGTTAATAGCATTATGGTTCGTATTTTGAAATGCAGGTTCAGCTTTTCAACTATGTTCTTCGCTCATAGTAAGTGGCACGATGATGGCTCTCTCTCTCTCTCTCTCTCCATATATTATATCTACTGGTAATATGGCTGGTAAAATCTGTCATTATATCTACTGATTGCAGGAGAAAACACTGTCAGCACATTGGGTCGCCTAGTTCTGATCATATGGCTGTTTGTAGTGCTTATTATTAACTCAAGTTACACAGCAAGTCTGACCTCACTACTCACAGTACAACAACTTTCCTCACCCATCAAAGGAATTGAGACTTTAATGGCAAGCAATGATCCCATTGGATATCAACAGGGTTCATTTGCTCGAAACTATCTAATCGAGGAGCTCAACATTCATGAGTCCCGGCTCATACCTCTTAATTCTGCAGACGAATATGAAAATGCCTTGATCAAAGGTCCCAACAATGGTGGAGTTGCTGCAGTGGTTGATGAGCGTGCGTATATGGAGCTCTTCCTTTCGACAAGATGTGACTTCACAATTGTGGGTCAAGAGTTCACCAAAAATGGGTGGGGATTCGTAAGTGTCTTCTTCTCCAATCATAGTAACTCACAGGATTTGGTATATATCTATAAGTATGTTGGGAGGGAGGGCGCTCCCCTTTGCTTGAATCTATGAGTAGGTAAAATAGCACAATCATGATACAATACAAGAAATTGTGTCAATTGTAAATCAATCACAATTGATACAATAATTTTACGTTGAAATACTTTCAATTTTGAGGGAAAAAACCTGGAGACTTTTTCATCCAAATTGGGCTCTGCTATAATTAGTCACGGTTATACGAACATTACTCTCAAACACGGGTACACAACTCTCATATAAAGTGAAAGCTTGAGAATCACACCAAACGGGAGTGAAAAAAGAGAAACCTAAAGTAGTAGAAGTGTTCTACAAACGATCATAAAATGGAAGAAATTTGAGCAAAAATGTCGTCCAGAATTAAGAATAACACTTTCCCATTTTTCTCCTTCTTTCACCTCTCTCCTTGTGTTTGCTCTCAAAATTAGAAGTGAGAAAAGCTGAGAAAACTTCAAAAGCTGCACAACTGCACTCTTTTATATAAAAATGGGTTTGCCACTCGGGCAACAGTTGCGCACTTTCGCGCATGAGGATTCTGCCGGTGTCCCTCTTGAGCGCTTATTGCATGTTCTCAAGCACTTGCTTCTGCCAATCTACTGCTCAAGCATTCATTATACCTGTAAGCGTGTACATTCTGTCGATTTGAGAGGAATCACACGCTGATTCAAGAAACCCAAAGCAATAAACCGAGTTTGCATTTTCAGGCTCCTCCAGTTCTGTCAGTCCGATAATGAAACATTCATTATACACGTGTTAAACACTTATACTTTGTCAGCTCGAGTGGAATCACTCACCAATTGTAGAAAATCCAAAACAACTTTGTATAGCAGGTTGTGCGTCTAAAACAGGAGTAACTCACCCCAGCAATTTGATTCATGCATAAGAGGGATTGGTAGAATAGAATTGTGTTGTGCAGAAATGCCATTTTGTGGAGTTCTGGCCTATCAAATGTCCTCATTTTATACCCTCAGGCCTTCCCCCGAGACTCGCCGTTAGCAGTCGACATGTCGACAGTCATTCTACAGCTGTCAGAGAATGGGGACTTGCAGAGGATCTTCGACAAGTGGCTGACGAGCAGTGCCTGCAGCTCGCAAGGGTCAAAGCTTGAAGTGTACAGGCTTGAGCTAAAGAGCTTTGTCGGTCTCTTCCTGTTATGCGGGTCAGCCTGCCTGCTTGCTCTCCTCCTCTACTTCATCCTCCTGGTTTGGCAGTTCATGCACCAGTGTCCTGAGGAGGAGACCGAACCAAGTAGCAGCAGCAGTCAAAGCTCACAGCTGCGACGGCTCAGGACATTTCTCTCATTCGCCAATGAGAAGGAAGAGGAAAGCAAAAGGCGGTCCAAGAGAAGGCAAATGGAGAAGGAATCAAATAAGAGCACTACCTGTGGCGGTTTGTCAGTTAATGATTCTGGAGGTGGCAGTCTTGAAACCTAAGTATTTATTGTATTGTTTAATTTCCTGCTACTGATTTTCCTGCCTCAAAAGGTCTTGTTCTTCCTATACACTGCTGTAGTATACGTTGATTAACCCACAAACTTTGCATGAACTTGCTGAGGGCAATGCTAGAAATGTGGAAACCCTGGGGGGGGGGGGGGGGGGACGTTTATCTGATTCTTCGAGGGATCATTTTGCAATTTCTATAATGCAAAAATCATACTCATGAAATATAAAGCTTTTAATTTATTACACTGATCAATGAGAAAAAAATGNTATTGAATTTTTATAAATCCAAGAAGTAAAAATGTGTTTCAGAGGCGACTACAGTGCACCCTGATCCGTGATTTCGACGTGAGAATTTTTCGCCCTCTATGGTGGAAAATTTGATCGGACGGTGTTCATGAAATCAGTAACACTGTCGAGCGTGGGTGCAGCAGACGCAGTATAAAAGGCCCACGCTCGATCTGCCCCTAACAAGTTCCATCCTCAGTTCTCTAACTTAACAACTCTCTCTCTCTCTCTCTCTTCACAAACACTCTCTCTCTTCCAATCCTTGTGGAAGATAAGCAGAGGCTCAGGCGAGCTAACACGGCTGCGACAGACTAAACTAAAACCTGAAGCATGACCCTTCCAGAAACTCATGGGAAGGCCACTATCTCCGACGCCTGGGATTTCAAACGCCGCCCTGCTGATTCTACCAAGACCGGTGGCTGGATCAGCGCCGCCATGATTCTAGGTCTTCCCCTCCTCTCCCTTGCCTATTACTTTTCTTATATGAAAAATGTTCAGGGATACCTCCCTTCAGAAATTTTCGGGTATTTTCATATCACTTATTAATCCATGTTATATTTTTATACGGACAAAATAAATAAATATTTGAAGGATGTTTCATTAACCCCACTCCTTAACTGTATCAATCATTGAAACGTGGAATTTGAGTGCCAATTCTATGAACTTCACTCGAATTGCAGTTCTGTAACAACGGCATTACAATTCCTGAAACATTGTAGCTAACCGACTGATTGGCTTTCTATTATGTTATTTTATTTTATTTTGGTAGGAGTTGAGGCGTGTGAGAGGCTAACAACTCTGGGGATAGCAGTGAACCTGGTGACTTACTTGACCGGAGTTATGCACCTGGGCAATGCAACCTCTGCAAACACCGTCACCAATTTCCTCGGCACCTCCTTCATGCTCTGCCTTCTCGGCGGCTTCGTGGCTGACACCTTCCTTGGCAGGTTAGCTTCAATTGCTCCTTATTTACAATTTTTTGCTAAAGTTTTTTTTTAAAAAAAATTATGTGCTAGTTATTGCTATGCGAATGGATCTTTGATCATTTTCCAAGGTTTATTATGATTTGGTTTTTCTTTAAAAATATTGTCCACGTGAGAAGAAACTGTTAAAGCAGAAGGAAACAACAATAATGGAGACAGAAAGCAAATATTATCTTTTATTTCATTTTTCCTTCTAACTTTTGAGCAACGGTGAAATAAAAGCAATGCTAATAATAGTTCTGTTTACCTGCTCATTTGACAGGTACTTGACCATTGTCATCTTCACCACTGTACAAGCCATGGTAAGATAAGATGGGCATCGTCTTAATGTATAATGATTAAATTCATAAGTTATAAAGACCATAATAACCTCGAATTCCTCCGATTGGCCATGTATTTTCAAATTTCTCCTAGTTTTTAATGTTGTAGGCTGTCGCTTTTGTCTTTTTGCGTGTGTAGGGTGTGACAATCTTGATGATATCGACCATCGTCCGGGGCCTACGGCCGCCGCGATGCACCGGGGGCACCGGCTGTATTCCCGCCACGGGTACCCAACTTGGGGTCCTCTACATGGCGCTGTACCTGACGGCGCTGGGCACTGGCGGCCTGAAGTCCAGCGTCTCGGGATTCGGTTCCGACCAATTTGACGACACAAGCAAGGAGGAGAGGGCCCAGATGAGCAAATTCTTCAACTGGTTCTTCTTCTTCATCAGCATCGGATCGCTGTGCGCGGTGACTGTGCTCGTCTATATACAAGACAACATGGGCAGGCAGTGGGGGTATGGGATCTGTGTGTGCGCGATCGTGGCGGGGCTGTTTGTCTTCTTGGCCGGGACGAGACGTTACCGTTTCAAGAAGCTGGTGGGCAGCCCCTTGACGCAGATCGCGGCAGTGTTTATGGCGGCGTGGAGGAAACGCCGCCTAGAGTTGCCTCCTGATTCGTCGCTGCTGTTTGATGTCGACGATGTTGTCCCGGCTAGCAAGAGCAAAAAGCAGAAGTTGCCTCACACCAAGGACTTCCGGTTAGTCTTCCGTTCTACGCTCCCTCGATCTCGATCGATCGATCGAACTTTTGGATCATTGATATTTTATTTTAGATATCTAAATAACGGAAATAGAAAAAATATAAGAGAGTAAACAAAATATTCTAATTCTGAACAGCCGTAGATATTATGGAACCAGGCATTGCGACGCCTTTTCGGCTGTTGAATTAAAAAATTTAACGGATAGGTGTTATATATAAAAGGTGAAAGATTTTTAGTTATTTTTTTTATTTTAATATTCT
>JAODPA010137492.1:0-16185 GCA_025585075.1 Nepenthes mirabilis
TTTAATAATTTATATATCACATTTTGTAGGATATATTTTTAACATGACGATGATATCCCTAATAATCATGGAGTTGAGGGACACCATGATACAAAGTCTTTCTGCAGAGGAAAAGAAAGTCGACATGAATAGTCCCATATACTTTAGCGGTGAGTAGTTAGATAAATACAATGGTGAACCAGATATTATTCATGTGGTTTGAATAGCTAGCCGATTCCTTTCATATCCTAGAAAGGAGCATTTATTCATCATCAAGTGTATTTTTTAGTATCCACAAGGCACTTCTAGACTATGCTTGTGCATTAAAGATGATAAACCCATTTTGGTTAGATGTACTAATCCTGACATGGCAAGTGACGTTGATTCTGAAAAGTTAATATTGAGATATTTGATCAAATTTTCAAGAGGACATATATCTTGACAACTGAAGTTAGAAAAATGTGTTACACTATTTACCATTGGAACCCAATTTACTGCAGTGATGGAAGCTTGCAATGATATATTGTCGATGAAAAAGTTCATTCAAGAACTCAAAAGAAGTTCTTACAAGCTTCCTTATAAATGGAAGCTTGCAAGGAAAAATCAATATATGTTGCTTTGTAATAATCAAATATCATTCATTATTATAAGAACTCTTCATTTTATTCAACATTAAAGTATATAAATGTAAGATATCATTGTTTAAGTATTATTCTTGATGCGAAGTTGTTGACGCTTGATAATGCCAAGATCGTTGATAATACATTAGATAAGATGATTAAAGCAGTGCAAATATAAAAGATTGAAATATGCTGAGATATTATTAAGATGGTGCTAAACCCCATAAAGTTGTAAGGAAAAACTTATTGAAACATATATACTATTGCATACCACGAATTCGGGTTGTCCTATGGATTATGGGGCCACTAATCGGATCGTCACGTTGGGTCGATCTAATGCAGATCCGATCTCCATAGCATCGAACACGAACTCTGCGTAATACAATTGAAAATAAAAGGTCAGAGAATGATGAAAATTGATTCTACCTTATATTTCTTGACGCTTAAGTCAACAGTTTTTCTAAGAAAATAGAAAGATGCAAGGAGAATGTGGTAGATACATGTATCAGTGTGTTAAATGTTTGGGTGCGTCCAATTGATGGACGGCTTAAAGTTGCTCCCACAGAAGGGTGGCTTAGAGATGTGCCCGACAGAGGGGTGTCTTAGCTGTACTCCCGATCGAGGGGTGTCTTAGATGGTCGAGATGATCCTAAGCGATGGCCGGGTACTTGAATGAAAGATCTTCTAAATGAATATCCCATGCTTGGTTGTACCCATGAGAGATTTTTGGAAGGGGCAGGATAAAGTCTATCATCCTTTTCTCTCCCTTCTTCTTTGGCCTCTTCTCCTCTCTTCTCTGGAATCCCCCCTTTCTTTCTCTCAGGGTCCCTTTTATAATGTCAGGACTGTTGTGATTATACTTGCCTGTTATATCTGATCTTGTAACCTCTTACCGATTATAAAAAATATAAATAGAAATTAATCGCGGCGCTTTGGCTATCTTTAGGCTAAATCAGCAAAGGCTTCCAACTGAATTTTATTGGGCCTTCATTCGTGGACCTTCCTGGGCCAAATTTACTGAACACGTCGCCTTCTGCTTCTGAGAGGAAGTTTCGGAATGTTTTTTGGCTGGCATTTTCAGAGAGGATGTTTAGGAATCTTCTCTCACATACAGCCGAACACAGATCCATCCGATTCCCCCTCTCACAAGCAACCAGTATTTCCTATATGCCTATTTGTCACCTACAGCGCCATCCGGCATTTCCTCACACCCATAAGTCCAACCCTGTTGAAGCGAGATCTATTTTGAAATAAAACCCAAATCGACTGCGACAAAATCTATTCCGGTGCTAGTCAAAATCGACTATTGCAAATCCATTCTGGTTTAAATTCATACCGGCTGAAGAATTCATTTATGAAAAAATTCAATTCAGCAGATGCAAAAATCCACTATAGAGTGATCAAACTTTCAGAGTGGATAAATTTCGAGAGTGACAATTTTTCGGAGTGATTAAACTTTTGGAGAAGAATAACTTCTGGAGTGGCCAAACTACGGAAGTGAAAATTCCGGAGTGAACATGTAAGGAATAGGTTCCTGGGCTTTAGTCACTCACGACCTTAATAAAAGAAAATTCGACTAAGATAGTACAAAGTCTGATGATTGAAAATTTTAGTGTCGACCAAAATTTTAGTGTTGACCGAAAATTAAATTTTAGTATAGACTGAAATTTGTGTTAACTGGAATTTTAGCATTGATTGAAATTTTAGTATTGACTAGAATTAGGAGGATAACCAAAATGACTATGAACCACGGTTTATTAATGAATAGTAACAACTGAAATCATTTAGAAATTAGATCAAGAGATCGAGAACTCTTTAAAAGCCCAAAGACTTATCAAGAGATGAGGACGCTTCAAATGCTTGAGGACACATCAAGAGCCCGAGGACTCATAAAGGAGACCGAGGACTCAGAGAGTGAGAACAAGAGGCAGTAAGACAAATAATAGAATCAATTCATGGTCATATCCTACTTCCACTTACTCCATTGACCTGTCAAGAAAGGAAGATTAAGTGAAAAAGAGAAGTACAAAGAAGGTAGCCTACTCCATTGACCTGTTAAGAAATGAAGATTTAGTGAGAAAAGAAGTACAAAGAAGCACCAAGGAGGTGACTTATTTTCATCTACCCCCACTTGCCCCATTGCCTCTAAATATCAATTTAGATGTTACAAATGGGAGTATGAAATTTTTGTGAAGTACGAAGGAGCAGAAAGAGAGAAAGGATTTCAGACTAAGTAAGAAAATTCATAAGTCAAAGATCAAGCAAGTGCACCGCATGTTTTGTCCTTAGCTATTTTTTGTCTGACAACTGATTTTATTCTAATATTATTCTTCTTCATGTTTCCATGAAATGCATATTATGATAATTATGTGGCACGTTTATGAATGATCTCTATGATCGACGCATGTGTTATGTTTTACAAGCAAGATTTCGTCCCACGGCTTATGCTTGAGAATTTGTGCAGAAAAGTATCTCGCATGTTTAAATTACTGACTGCATATTTATAATCTTGTTTTGGTTGCGTGTTGTTTGTTGTTTATGGAAGTGAGACTGCATGTTTTTTTAAGAACTTTGGACATTTGACACTCAAAAATTGTCTCAATAGCTGAGCAGCTATAGGTCCAAAATGTAGCTGTTTTTTGTATGATGGCAATTGTAGGCCTTAAATGTAGCCATTTTTGATATGATAGCTAAGTAGTTACATGCATTAAATGTATCCAGTTTTGATATATGATTGTTGAGTAGTTGTAGGCTCTAAATGTAGTCGTTTATGATATATGATGGCCCAGTACCCGCAGGCCTAAAATATAGCCTTTTCAAATGCATGATGGTCGAATAGTTGCAAGTTTAAAATGTAACCGAACAAGAAAATTTGATTTTGGATTTAAATTCAGTTTGGAAGCTAGTTCTTATGAAAAATGATTTTGTTCATATTTTATGCTTCGTTCCTTATCTTGGATTTTATCTCAAATTTGTATTTATTTATATATTTGATTATTGGTACCTTACTGAGTAATCTTCTCACCCTTTGCTATTTTTTTATCTTCAGACGACTAAGGGTTTATGCCGGATGAAACAGAATAGAGTTGGACAAGGTAGTTAGGTAGGAAGGCCGTCCTGGTTCACTGTAGCAGTACTTGGTCAACCATGAAGCATTTTTGGTCATTTTAGGAATTTTGTAACACAACACCGCTGTATAAATTAATAGAAAAAGTTGATAAGTCCGCTAAATATTTATGGGTTAAATGATTTTGGTTCATAATGACATCTCATCTGTCTTTGGTTCTGTCCCCCAACCGACCAACCTAGTATCTCAGACTGTTACCTTATGACCATCCTAAAGTAGGCCAACTTAATGGCCTGCCAGCTTTGATTATGTGAAAGCATTTTAAATTCTTTTAAGTCTACCCATTAATTGGTGTTTTGTGCCGAAGTGGTAATCTGCTAAGTGTGCATTGACAGAGGCCATTATAAAGTTTTGATGGTTGTTCCGTCACAATTGGTATCAGAGAAGGAGATACCTTAAAATTGATCTAAATTTATTCAAAAATTTAGGATAGATTAAAAGCAATCAATGAATAGGTAAAGGCATAAGACGACTAAGTTAGATCGGCTAAAACTTAGTTATCCTAATCTAATCAATTAAACTAGTATTAAGTAAGGACCAGGACATTGTGTTTAGAAAGCATCGTGTCCTACTAGGCTGAATTATAAATTGACCAAGTGGCTCTGTTCCAAAAATTGAAATAAGAATGGCAAGTAGGGGAAGATGAGCTGCTCGTAACTTTCAGGATTGAGAAGCAGAGTACCTAAATATATTAGGAAGGATGGCTAACGTTATGAAAGCTATGGGATAATATAGCTTGGCTCCTACTCCTGCTGATCAAGGGACATCAACGTATGACCGATTTACCAATGAGCGAGTTCTAAAATTCTCAGGAGAGTCGGATCTAGTCAAGGCGGACACTTGGATCCAACATCTTAAGAAGGTGTTTGCGGTCATTAAATATCCAACCAAAGATAAAGTTTTGTTTTCCACTCATAAATTGGAGGGAGAGGCCCATCATTGGTGAAAAATGTAGAAAAAAGTATTTGATGTACCCAAGAATGAGATCACTTGGGCCATATTTGAGATGGCCTTTATGGAACATATTTTCTTGCCAGTCTCGAAGGACAGAATGGTGATTTTTTACGGTTGAGACAGGGGGTCGTACGGTGACTGAATACGACGCTAAGTTCACAAAATTATCTTGATATGCCCCACACATGATGGAGGAAGAAGATAGGAAGGCAAGGAGGTTTTTTCAAAGTTTGCGGGATGACATTAGCAAGTATCTATCAACTTTAAAACTGCTGATGTATGGAAAAGTTTTAGATAGAGCCATTATCTATGAAAAGAAACTGAAGAAGGTGAATTTTTTTAAGAAATGATCCAACCGGGATAGCGTAGGAACCAATCCCAGTGTAGGGTATGGGAAACCTCTAAATAAGGCAGAGCAGTCAGAGTCTAGGAAGGAGTCTGTCCAATTAACTCCAACCTCAAGGGTGTCTTCCAACCTGTGCTCTTATTGCAGAAGACTGCATGAGGGTAAGCCTTGCTTTGCAAAGTTGGGAATTTGTTACAACTGTGGATAGGCAGGGCACTTGATAAGGAATTTTTCTCAATGGAAGCGAGCCCCACAGTCCAAACCAACCGTTTTGACCAAAGCATTTGCAGTCTCTGCAAAGGAGACCGAGGTCTCAATTGACGTAGTGGAAGGTAGTCTCTCTATTTGTGGTGTTTCTTGCCGTGTGTTTTTTAACTCAGGATTTACCAATTCATTTGAATCGCCTAAATTTATGCGTCACCTGGCTTCGTCTCTTAAGATTCTTGACTACTCTTTAATTGCCTCAACACCTATGGGGTCGTCTGTGATTCTAGATGTTAGGTATTCTAGGTGTTCTATAGAAATTAATGGGTCTCGGTTGCCAGCTAATTTATTTATATTGGAGATGTCTGATTTTGATGTGATCTTAGGTATGGATTGTAGGCAAAATATCATGCCAATATTGATTATTTTAGGAAGAAGGTAGACTTTGATATTTCAGAAAGTAAGCCTATTTATATCCAAGGAGTTCTGCGAAGAGAGACATCTTGTTTTATTTCGGCGATTCATGCCCAGCATTTAATGAAGAATGGATGCTAGGCCAATCTGGCTTATGCTAGTGTGGCCAAGGATCAAGAAATATCAGCTAAGGAGATCCCTATTGTAGGAGAGTTTGAGGATTTATTCCCTGATGAACTAATTGGATTTCCTCTACGCTGAAAAATAGAGTTTGAAATTAACTTGGTGCTAGGATCGACACCAACATCTAAGCCGCCCTACAGAATGGCGCCAGTAGAATTGTTGGAACTAAAACAACAATTGCAAGAATTGCCGGATAATGGATTCATTAGATCGAATGTATCCCCGTAAGGTGTACCAATATTGTTTGTGAAAAAGAAAGATGAAACTTTGAGGTTGTGTGTGGATTATCGAGAGCTTAATATGATCACCATTAAAAATAATTATCCTCTGTCTAGGATTGATGATCTTTTTGACCAACTATAGGGAGCCTGTGTATTTTCTTAGATTGATCTTCAATCTGGATATTATCAGTTTCAGATTAAGTAGGAGGATGTAGAGACAACGGCATTCCGGACGAGGTATGGCCACTATTATAGTAATCCCGTTCGGGTTAACAAACGTTCCTGCCGCTTTTATAGATTTAATAAATTGAGTCTTTCAGCCTTATTTGGATAAATTTGTTGTAGTCTTTATTGATAATATCTTTATCTACTTTAAGAATAATAAAGTGCATGAGGTGCATTTGAGAACCGTACTCTAAATCCTTCGAGAGCATAAGTTATTTATAAAACTGAATAAATGCGAATTTCAGTTAGAAGAAGTGGGATTCTTAGGGCATATTATTTCTAAGGATGGTATTTCGGTCGATCCTACGAAGATTTAGGCCGTTGTGAATTGGAGTCATCCAACTTCAGTGACCGAGGTTCGGAGTTTCTTTGGTATGATTGGATATTATCACAGATTTGTGAAGAATTTTTCTTGGATTGCTACGCCACTCACCCAGTTAACGAAAAAGGAGGCTAATTTTGATTGGATTGAGAAATGCGAGCAAAGTTTTCAGGTGCTAAAGGACCAATTAACCACTGCACCGATTTTGATTATTTTGGACGAAACAGATGGATTGATAGTTTATTGTGATGCCTCTAAGTCTGGATTATGTTGCATCCTAATGCAACATAGAAAGGTGATTGCTTGCGGATCTCGGCAATTGAAGGTTTATGAAAGGAATTATCCAACGTATGATTTAGAACTAGCTGCTGTGGTGTTTGCATTGAAAATATGGAGACATTATCTATACGACAAGAAATTTCTTGTATGTTCTGTCCATAAGAATTTAAAGTATTTATTTTTACAGAAAGAGTTAAACATGAGGTAGAGAAGGTGGATTGAATTCTGAAGGACTATGACTGTGAGATCCTTTACTAGTTAGGGAAAGCAAATGTGGTGGTTAATACTTTGAGCCGCCGACCAAACTTTATAGCGAAGTTGTAGATTAAGGAGATAGAAATGTTAGATTGTGTTAAGCATCGTAATTTCAACAATACATTAAAGATAATCAAATGCTGCTATCTCATCTTCAAGTGAAACCGTAGGTATTATGGAGAATCAAAGAATGGCAAGTGAACAACTCTTTCTTAATGAAAATTGTAGGAAACGTTAAGAAGGACTCTAGAGTAGATTTTAATATTTGGACTGATGAAGTTCTGAGATTTAAGGATAGGTTGTCTATACCTGATAATAAGGAGTTTAAGGAGGAGATTATGAGAGAAGCCCATCAAACAAGTATACATTTCACCCTGAAATTAATAAAATGTATCAGGACTTAAGAAAACTGTTCTGATGGAGAAATTTGAAAAAGAAAATTATAGATTTTGTGAATAAATGTCTTATCTACTAGCAATTGAAGGCCTAGAGAAGAAATCGGCCAAATTGTTGCAATCGATGCCCATCTCAAGTTAGAAGTGGGAGGATATCGTGATGGATTTTGTATCTGGTTTGCCCCGAACTCTGAAGAACTACAACACCATATGGGTTATCATTGACAGATTGACCAAATTAGCCCATTTTTAGTAATTCGGACGACCTACTCTAGGGATCAATTGGCCCGGCTCTATATTAGTGAGATTGTTAGGCTACATGGTTTGCCAGCATCAATTGCATCCGACTAAGACCTAAGATTTGTCTTAAAATTTTGAGAAAGTTACATCAAGAATAGGAGACAAGACTAAAATTCAATATTACTTATCATCTCCAAACAGATGGTCAATCGGAATGTACCGTTCAGATCTTGGTTGACTTGTTAAGAGTTTAGTGATGGAGATGAAGGGTAGCTGGGATTGTCATTTGACTCTGGTAAAATTTGCTTATAATAATAGCTACCAGGCAAGTATTGACATGACACCGTTTAAAGCTCTATATGGGAGGAAATGTCGATCGCCTATTCACTGGAAAAAAACAGGAGATAGGCGGCTACTTGGTCCGAAAATCATAAAGGAGACAACAAAGAAAATTAGGTTGATACATGAGAATTTAAAAGCAGCTCAAAGTAGACAGAAGAGTTATGCAGATAAAAAAATATTAGCACTGAAGTTCAAATTGGTGATTTTGTATTTCTAAATGTATCACCATCTAAATGGATAACTCGATTTGGGGTGAAGGGAAAGTTAAAACAGAGGTTTATAGGACCCTTAGAAATTTTGAAGAAAATTGGTGAAATAGCAAACCAATTGGCTTTGCCCCCAAATTTGACCAAGGTTCATGACGTGTTTCATGTATCCATACTTTATAAATATGTCCACAATCCAACACATGTGATAGATTTTGAGCCACTGGCTATTGAAGAAACCAATCTTATGAAGAGGAATTAGTGCAGATTTTAGATTGGAGGAATCAAATATTGCGTACAAAGACTATATCTCTAGTAAAAGTCTTATGGAAAAATCACTCTACTGAGGAAGCCACATGGGAATATAAAACAAAAATCTGGAGCGAGTACCCACAACTATTTCCACCAGGTATGGGTATATATAAGTATTGTTAAATTTCAAGGATAAAATTTCATAAGTAGGAAAGAGTTGTAAGGACCGAGTTCCTGGGCTTTAGTCACTCACGACCTTGATAGAAAAAAATTTGACTGAGGTAGTATAAAGTATGTTGACCAAGAATTTTAGTATTGACCAAAAATTTCAATGTTGACCAAAAATTTTAGTATTAACTGAAATTTTAGCGTTGATTGAAATTTTAGTATTGACTTGAATTAGAAGGATAACGAAAATGTCCATGAACCGCGGTTTGTTAACAAGCAGTGACAATCAGAGCTATTTAGAAATTAGATCAAGAGACCAATGACTTTTTAAGAGCCTAAAGACTTAGCAAGAGACGAGGACTCTTCAATAGTCCGAGGACTCATCAAGAGCTCGAAGACTCATAAAGGAGATCGAGGACTCAGAGAATGGGAGCAAGAGGCAGTAAGACGAATAATAGAATCAGTTTATGGTCATATCCTACTGCAACCTACTCCGTTGACCTGTCAAGAAAGAAAGATTAAGTGAAAAAAGAAATACAAAGAAGGTAACCTACTCCGTTAACCTGTTAAGAAAGAAAGATTTAGTGGGAAAAGAAGTACCAAATATGTTGCTTACTTTTACCTGCCCCCACTTGTCCCATTGCCTATTAATACCGATTTAGAGGATAGAAAGGAAAGCGTGAAATCTGTGTGAAGTACGAAGGAGGAGAAGGAGAGAAAAGATTCTAGACTAAGTAAGAAAATTCATAAGCCCAAGATTAGGCAACTGTAACCCATGTTTTGTCCTTAACTATTTTTCGTCTAGTAGTTGATTTTATTCTAATATTATTCTTCGTCATGTTTCCATGAAATATATACTATGATAATTATGTGGCAAGTTTATGAAGGATCTCCATGATCGACTCATGTGTTATGTTTTACAAGCGAGATTTTGTTCCACGGCTCATGCTTGCGAATTTGTGTAGAAACGTATCTCGCATGTTTAAATTACAGACTGCATATTTACGAACTTATTTGGTTGTATATTGTTTGCCGTTTGTGTAAGACTGCATATTTTTTAAGAACTTTGGACATTTGACACTCAAAAACAGTCTTAATAGCCGAGTAGCTGTAGGCCATAAATGTAGCCGTTTCTGATGTATGATGGCTGAATAGTTACAGGCCTTAAATATAGTAGTTTCTAATATGTGATGGCTGAATAGTTGCAAGCCCTAAATGTAGCCGTTTCTAATATATGATGGCAGAGTAATTACAAGTCTAAATGTAGTTATTTCTGATTCATGATGGCGGAGTAGTTGCAGGCCTAAAATGTAATTGGACAAGAAAATTTGATTTTGGATTTAAATTCATTTTGGAAACCAGTTCTTATGAAAAATGACTTTGTTCATGTTTTATACTACGTTCTATATTTTGAATTTTATCTCAAATTTGTATTTATTCATGTATTTGATTATTGGTACCTTACTGAGTAATCTGCTCACCCCTTATTACTTTCTTATTTTTAGATGACCAAGAGTTCATGTCGGACAAAACATAGTAGAGTCGGACAAGGTAGCTATGCAGGAAGGTCAACCTGGTTTACTGTAGCTGTACTCTATCAGTCATGAAGCATTTTTGATCGTTTTGAAAATTTAGTAACACAATACCGCTGTATTAATTAATGAAAAAAATTTAATGCTTCCACTAAATGTTTATGGGTTAAATGATTTTGGTTTCTAATGGCATCTCACATATCTTTAATTTTGTACACCAACCAACCAACCTAGTATCTCGGACGGTCACCTTGTGTCCATCCTAAAGTAGGCCGACTTAATGGCCAGTTAGTTTCGATCCTGTGAAGGCATCTGAAATTCCTTAAAGTTTGCCCATTAATTGGTGTTTGTGCTAAAGTGGTTATTCGAACAAGTGTGCATTGACAGAGGCCATTATAAGGTTTTGATGGTCGTTCCGTCACAGAACAAAATCCAAAGTGGATTGAGAGAATCTCATATACAGTGATAAATTTCTCAAGAGGAGAGGAAGCTCTGTCAGATTTACCCGATATCAAATGAACTAAGGATGGAGGAATCTTATACGAAGCACGAAAATACTCAATATCCTTTGTAGAGAGGATAGACTCTATGTCACCAATTCTTGGTGCCATGAAAGGTTTGCAAAGGAAAATGAGGACATTGTTTGGGTTTAGAAAGCGAAAATGAAGACGAAGGCTTGAAGAGAGTTGAAGTCCTGCCCCCTTTTTGAATCCCGTGATGATGAATGATATCGGCAATTATAACTGACGCGATGATTAAGGAGAAGGATAAAGATTTCAAAATCAGCATTTAATGCTTTCGCCAACGGACATGACCTTTGACGGGATTTTCTTTAAAGATTGACGTTATTTTATACATATCGGGTGGTTGAAATACAAGCCCCCCGGTACGGGGGCTAGTGATGGGTTTGGACCAAATTAAGGGTTAAAGTTCATCATGAGGACTTCGGCACAAGGCATTTGTTTGGCCCAAATACATAGTCAAATTTAGTAGTCCAACTTCTTCTGAAGAACCATTTAACTGATAGGAACCACTGTTAGTCTTTAATCTTATTCGACAGTTTTACAAATTATTGTCCATGGAAAAAGAAGAAAAACTACACTTAATTGCTATCTGAAAGTATAAATAACCTACTTCTCAAGAGAGAAGAGGGGAGAAGGAAAAAAGACGCTTTAAGCATGAACCCAAAAAATCTAAATTACTCAATCATCCTTTCTCTTAAAACGCATCCTGGCATAAACACTCTCTTACTTTCTTCATTTTCTAAGAAAGTCCACTGATTTGAGCGTCGAAAAGCATACCGAGGTCAAAATCTCATATAATTTTAAGCTCACGTTTATTTGTCTTGTAAAGGTTTCGGGTTGGTAAGTGCAGAGGTTTAGCCCCAACATTCTTAATCTGATGAAAAAAATCTGGAGTCGAGTCGAAATATTGGCACCGTCTGTGAAAAGTGACCAAAAACCAGCTTCACCACCAAAAAACACAAAAACAAAACTGATTAATACTAAGATTTGTATGAGCTCTTTAGCCAAGGATACCACCACTTCTGGCCGTCTCACAAATAGTCATAAATGAGATCAGCAGATACTCTTCATGAAAGAGATCAATACTATAATGTGCAATACGTCCATGCTGTTTGTGCCCGACATGGTCACCAAAGAGTGGGGGCTCTGTTTTCAAACGCTCACACTCCAACTTCAAGAAGAAGAGATGATAAAGAAATCGCTCGGCCAAGAGAACATACTGGTCATTTTGCAAACGAGTTATTTTGCACCAAACATACCAGTCATTTTACGCCAACCAGTCATTTTGCGCCAAACATACCGGTTATTTTGCCAACCGGTCATTTTGCTCCAAGCATACCAGTCATTTTGTTCTAACCGGTCATTTTTCTCCAACCGGCTATTTTGTTTCAACCGGTCATTTTCACACCAAAATTACAATCGATATTTCCTCTCACAAGTAGCCAGTTGCAAAACAACCAACATTTTTCCTCACAAGCAGCCGGTTGTAAGACAACCAACATTTTCTCTCTCACACAGGGAAAGAGAGAGGCAAGGAAAAGGAAAGAGGAAAGAAATTGCGAAGTATAGAGCGGTGTGAAGAGAAGAAAGGAAAAACAAAAAAAGCCAGATGCCTATGCATTTTGGCATTTCTTCTATCAAAAAGCCGGACTGTCACGCATTCCGATATTTTCTCTCTCAAAAATCTGGACGCCCATGCATTCTGGCATTTCCTCTCTCAAAAAGCCAGAAAGCTACGCATTCTGACATTTTCTATGTCAGAAAGTCGGACGCTCAAGCATACTGGCATTTCCCCTCTGAAAAGACAAGACAAGAATTATATCGGTATTTTCTCTCTCAAAATGCCGGCTGCAAAAGGAGTTCCGGAAATTATCCACTTTGGAGCCCAAAAAGCATTCTGGAATCTACTACCACAACCAATTGGCCAAAAAGCATTCCGAAACCTACTTTTACAAGCAGTAGGACAAAAAGTATTCTGGAATCCTCTCTCATAAGAAGCCGGCTAAAAAGCATTATGGAATCTCCTCTCACAAGCAGCCGGACGCGGATACATTTCGGTTCTTCCTCTTACAAGCAACCGGTTTTCCTATCTGCCCAGCTGGCACCTACAATGCCATTCCGACATTTTTCGGCACCCACAAGTCTACTCCGGTATAAAATCCAAACCAGTTGAAGTGAGAACCATTCCAAAATAAAATTTAGACCGACTGGGACGAAATCCATTCTAGTGCTAGTCAAAATCAATTGTTGCAATTCCGTTTTGGTGTAAATTCAAACCAGTTGAAGAATTTATTCTGTCATAAATTCAAATTGACAGATGCAAAAATCTACTCCGGAAGTTTGATCATTCCGAAAGATGGTCACTTCGAAAGTTTATCCACTCCGAAAGTTTGATCACTCCGGAAGATGGTCACTCCGAAAGTTTGATCACTTCAAAATTTTCACTCCGGAAGTTTGTTCACTCCGAAAGTTTCTCCACTCCAGAAGCTTGACTACTCCGGCTCCAAAAGTTTGACCACTCCAGAAGATGGTCACTCCAGATTTTGATCACTCCAAAAATTTGATCATTCTGAAAGTTTGACTACTCCGAAAGTTTGTTAACTCCGGAATTAAAATTCATCCTGAAAATTTACTACCCCAACATTCAAAGTGTATTTTGCCGCATTAATTGCCAACATTTGAACCAGCAACTCACTCTAGCTGATTTCCACTCTGGAGCCTAAAAAAAAAAAAAAGCTCTCCAACAGGTCATCTCTACCAACATTGCACTAGGGGCTCAGTTCCAAGTGCTTGAGCAAAGCTTGTTTCCTGTTCTTGAATAGTGTAGAATCAACCTCATTAGGTAACTTGGCCATTTCAATTTCAGCGCCCAAATCCATTAGCAGGAACGAATAGGTCCGAAGACATAAATGAAGATTCTGTCTCAAATATGTTTGAGGATAGGGAAAAGCTTCTATCCGAGCACAAGGAAAAAGCATCCTATTAAATCAATCCGAGAACACGAGATAAACTTCCATCCAAAATATGTCCAAAAATAGGGACAAGCTTCCGTTTAAAATCTGTCCAAGAACAGCAACAAGCCTAGTCCTACAGCAATGTCCCTCATCTGGCCCATTAATGAAGACTTTACAAAAGTGGCCACGTTTTTCACAATGGGGGGTTAGGCATGAGCAGCTCACTACCTATCCATCATGATCAGTATTGCCCATCTAAATTCCATGTTGGCTTCAATTTTTACCAACTAGTGACAGAGCGTGAGTCATAGAAAATCAGTCTGCCAGGCACCATAGTAAGGTGTTGGCCAACCTGACCATGATTGAGAATCGAGTCACATGGAATATAGACGCAATGGGCTAGAGAATTGGCAAATAATACTTGGGAGACCTACCGGAGCAATCCATGCGAGCCGTACACTTAAGACGGTCAACTGGTCCCAATGGCACAAAATGCCATCTACCCTAAATGTTGATGACGATTCTAAGTCGAATTGAGGTAAGTCTGGCATGAATCATATTGATTGCTTGAACTATACTTTAATTAATAGCAATCATTTTTTTTCTCATACGGGTGCTTGCATATCATTGTATATGATCGATTGACCTAGACTGCCTCTAAATCGAGTGAATTTTCATTCACCTGTTACAAAACCGCGCCCCAAACCGAGCGGCCCTAAAGAGGTCAGATTTTAAAACTCGGTTACATCACTGAGCGACTCAGAAGAGGTCGGATTTTGAAATTCGATTACATCACCAAGCAGTCCTTATGAGGTCGGATTTAAATCTCGATCACATCACTGAGCGGCCCATGTATAGTCAAATTTAAAATTTTATGGGGCTTTTCAACATGCATGCGACAACTCCCTTATGAAGAGATGAGCACCATCAATCAACAATAGTCAACAGACTAAGACCAGACACATGAAAGCCACGATGTCCTTTAATAGGACTAAGCGCTGATAGGTATATGTGGAAGATGACCTAGACTAGTAAAAGCCTAGCGACAATAGCCTCAAGGTTTAGCCGATAACCACATATTCTCATCGCCACGACCTCCCAGTAGGGGCAAGTACGACCAATCAAAATGCACTATTTCTCAAAGATGGTAAGCTAACAAAGCCAGTCTTACAGGTGGTAATCCATTAGAAGTATGTCGGGAGTTGAAATTTTCAAACAACTCGACATAGGGGGCTAATGATGGGTTCAGTAAATTCAGCCCAGGAAAAAGGTCCACTAATGAAGGCACAATAAAATTCAGTTGGAAGCCCTTACAGATTTAGCCCAAAGATGGCCCAGGCATTGCGGTTAATTTTTATTAACATTTCTTATAACCGGTAGGAGGTTACAGGAACGAACATAACGGGAAAGTATTATCACAACGGTCCTAACATTATAAAAGAGACCTCGAGGGAAAGAGAGGGGGGGATTCTAAAGAAGAGAGGAGAAGAGGCCAAAGATGAAGAGAGAGAAAAAGATGATAGACTTTATTCAACCCCTTCCAAAAGTCATCTCTCCTACCAAGTGGCCAAACCCCTTAGGGGTACATCTAAGCAATGGATATCCATTTAGAGGATCTTCCATTTAAGTACCCGGCCATCCCTCTGGAGTATTTCAACCATCTATGATGCCCCTCTACAGTCGCACTTTTAAGCTACCCATCAACTAGGTGCACCTAAACGCTTAATCCACAGATACATGTATCTACCGTATCTTCCTTATATATTTCTATTCTCTTAGAAAGACTTTTGACTTAAGCGTTGAAGGTTATATAATGAGTGTAATTTTCGTCATTCTCTGACCTTTTATTTTTAGTTATATTACGCAGGGTTCGGGTTTAATGTTGTGGAGGTCAGATCCGCCTCAAATCGACCCAACTTGAAGATTCGATTAGCAGCCCCCTAATTCATAGGACAACCCAAACTCGTGGTATACAACACACACACACACACATATTTCTATGTTAGAGCTTAATCATATCTGATACGGTATGATGGACACACAAGCATAAAAATCATAATTTTTTCTTCTAATGCATATATGATAGGCATATGTGTATATAATTGTCAAAATGGACATGTTCATTGTGTTCATAAAAGGCACACATGTTGAAATGTTTAAGGAAAATTTTCCTTGACATTCGAATAACAACTGCCAGCTTTTGAATGCCAAATGCTGTCATTTGAAAACCAGACTTGTTTTAAGCAACATTGCTTTGTTTTGAGTAATTAGTGTGAGTTATTTTAACAACACACTTAAGCCCCCAATTGAAAGAGGAGAGAAGAAGAAAACGAGAAGATTCTTTGCCGATTCTTAAACTTGTAATTATTATTATTTCTTTATCATGTAGAATATATTGTTCTAATTATTATTTAGAACACTTTCACTGGTCTTTTTTTTTTCA
>JAODPA010137503.1:0-16183 GCA_025585075.1 Nepenthes mirabilis
GTTTTGATATAAATTAGATATTTTATTATAAAAAATTATATGTCTTATTTAGCAATTAACTCACTCTTATTTTCATTTTTACTAACCTTTCATATTAAAAGGATTGGGACAATCTTGCAGGTGATGAAAGAGCTAGAAGGATTGCTCATGGATTCGAAATAGAACTTGTATTTTTTGATTGATGTATTTTTGGTATTAGAATAGTAGATTTAGGACATTTATTTGTTTCAACTGGATGGTTATATATAAATTATTATTGTGATTTTGTGTCAATAATTCCATGGGATTTTTGGTTTATCTAGTGGGATGCCTAAGTTATGAATTTGCTTATTATGATTCTAGTATGGACATATCTACTTACACACATGCTAAAGTCGTTGTATGGTTGATAATTGAAGCCACTTAGAGCATAGCCCTTTGGGTCCTGCAATTGAAATTATTTTTTTCATCTTGGCTGATTGACAATAGTTAAATTCGGTACAAATTTACCTCCAATGTTTACTTAGGGTTTTAAAATTTTGTCAAAGAATTTTCATGTCTTTAGATTTGAAATGAATGAAGATAATAATTTGATTAATATAAGATGAATTAAGCTTTTGGGATTGGGAACATGACTAATTAATCATTTTCAGAGATTTACAAGAAGAATATCTTATTTTGGTTAGCGGACCCAATTCGGTCAATGGTTTTGTGATAGAATTAAAAGATGTCTTTTGGACAAGGTGGCTTTGGACCAAACTTTTGCTTGACAGGCAAAAGTAGTATTTAGCTATCATGATAAGGATGGTGGATGTAATGAAATTAATGGCATAAAGGTCACAACACCTTGAGCTTATGAGGGCAAATTCAAAAACAATCACAACAGTATATGAGCAGTTTACTAATGAGATGGTGCTAGAGTTCATGGGCAACCCGAGTTCTGCAAAAGTTGAGATTTGGATCTAGTAGATTGAGAAGGTTTTCAAAGTTATTTGTTGTCCTAAAGAAGATAAAGTTATTTTTTTCTCTTATAAGTTGGAGGAAGAGGTGGACCATTGGTGGTCGATCAAGAAGAGGATCTTATAGCTAAAAAAAGAGTAGATTTCTTAGGATGTGCTTCTAAAGGCATTTATGGGAAAGTATTTTCTAGCAAGATTAATGGGGTAAAAGAAGGATGAATTCACTCATTTGCAGCAATGTAATAAGATCATGATTGAAGGTAAATTTATAATTTTTGAGACTTCAGCTCATAAACTTTTAAATTTGGGGTCAACACATTTATTTATATCTTCTAAGTTTATCCATTATTTATTGTCACCCTCAAGGATCATAAATTTTTCATTTGTGGTATCAACACCTATGGGATCTTCTTTAGTAATCGATATTATGTACCCTAAGTGCACTACTTGGGTCAATGGGTCAAGGTTAGTGGTAAATTTGATCTTGTTGGGTATGCATAATTTTCATTTAATCCTAAACATAGACTGGTTAGTTAGTTATCATATTAATGTAAATTATTTTCATAAACAGGTGCATTTTTTGATCATGGGTTTGTGAACCTTGTTACTTTTAAGGAATAATACAAAAATAATCCTCATACGTGATTTCGACATTACACACTTATCATTTGGTGAGAGGTGGATGTCAAGCCTATTTCACCCATGAGATTACTATCAGAAGCCATAATATTTCTACAAAAGAAATACCCATGATTTGTAAATTTGAGAATGTTTTTTCAGAAGATATTCCAAGGTTATCACCCAGCTATAAAAATAAATTCAAAATTGAGAACATGTCTGGAGTAGCACTCATATCAAAGGCCCCCTATAAAATGGCATTGTCAAAGATCAAGAAATTGAAGAACTAATTGTAAGAATTGCTAGAGAAGTATTTTTTTCTGGCCAAGTGTGTCCATTTGGGTGCTCTGATGTTGTAAAGAAGAAGGATGTGTCTATACAGTTGTGCATAGATTATTAGGAGATAAATAAGATCACCATCAAGCACAAATACCCATTACTAAAAATTGATGATTTATTCAACCAATTATAAAGGGCCGAAGTATTTTCTAAGATTAATTTTTATTCGGGTTATCATCAATTAATGATTAAAAAGAAAGATATGGCAAAGATAGTTTTCCAAAAGAGGTATAGGAACTACGAGTTTTAGTCAAGCCATATGGGTTATCTAACATCACAATAGTTTTTATAGACTTGATGAATTAAGTGATCCAACCCTATCTTGAAAAAGTTATGGTGGTATTTATTGATGACATTGTAATGTACTCAAAGAGCTATGAGGAGCATGAGATACACCTAAAGATTGCTCTCTAAACACGTCAAGAAAGGAGTTTGTATGTGAAATTAAAGAAATGTGAGTTTTAACTTAAGAAAGTTATATTTTTGGGTCATGTAATGTCAAATGTAGATATTTCAGTTGATCTCAAGAAGAGTGAAGCCATTAAAAATTGGAGTCGACCGACATTATTGATCGGGGTTAAAAACATTTTAGGATTGGCAGGTTACCACCGAGGATTTGTAGAGAACTTTTTCAAGATTACTATGCCATTGGCCTAATAGATATGAAAGGACGTAGAATTCAATTTAATGGAGGATTACGTGATAAGTTTTTAGGATTAAAAGACCATCTAATGATAGGCCTAATTTTGATCATTCCTAAAAGTTCTGGAGGATACATAGTCTATTGTGATGCATTGAAAATCAGACTAGGGTGTGTCTTGATGTAATATGTGAAGGTGATTGCAAACAGATCAAAGAAATTAAAGATACACAAAAAGAACTATCTGATGCATGATTTGGAATTGGAAGTGATAATCTTTGTATTGAAAATTTTGAGATATTATTTTTACAGAGAGAAATTCTTAATGTATTCAGACCATAAGAATTTAAAGTACTCATTCTCCTAAAAGAAATTAGATGGATTTCTTAAAGGATTATACTTGTGTGATGCAATAACAACCGATGAAGGCTAATATGGTGGTGGATACTTTAAACTGCTGAACGACAAATCTAATGGCTCATTTAAAGATTTAGGAGATAGAAATGCCAGATAACAAGAAGAAATGTGATATTAAAAGGCATTTCTAAAGTACACGGATGATCATATCCTATTTTCAGATACAACAAGAAATTTTAGAGAGTTAAAGGAGCCCAAATAAATGATCCTTTCCTAGTAGAGATTGTCGATAACTTAAACAATGAGTTGACAATAAATTTTAGTTTGCAAGCAGATAGAATTTTAAGGTTTTAGAAGTGGATATGAGCACTAAATATTAAATAATTAAAGGAAGAAATTATGAACTAATCTTATTGATCAAAGTATACCATCCATTTTGGAATTAATAAAAAGAATCAAGATTTGACGAAGATCTTTTATTGGCGTAACATGAAAAGGAAAGTCATAGTCTATGTAGAAAGATGTTTGATATGCCAACAATTAAAGGTCGAGCACAATAAACTACCAAGTCTTTTACAACCCATGCCGACCATTAGCCGGAAGTGGGAGAACCTAATGATGGATCTCATGATAGATTTACCGAATAGGCCAATGAATCATATTGCTAGTTAGGTAATTATAGGTTAACTCACTAAGTCATCTTACTGCATTATTGTTTGGATGATATTCTCTAGAGTTTGACTAGTGAGGCTATATATTAATTAGATAGTTAGACTTCACGAAGTGTCAATTTTAATTATGTCAAATCGAGACCCAAAGTTTGTCTCAAAGTTTGTCTCGCTGCCGGCCTGCGCTCGAGGGCACAGAGGCGCTCGCGGGCGGGGGAGCTACTAATTTTTGGTGCTCGAGCTCAGCTCGAGCGTGCGGCAGGCGCGGCCTGCTGCTTACGCCACTGCATTTTGTGCTCGAGCCTGCGATTGAACGCACAGTAGGCGCAATCTGCTAGCAACGCTTCAACAACAAAATCCCGAGATTATTCACCCATTTTTCTTCCAATGCCCATACTTCATTGTCCAATATGCCTAGTATTATTTATTATTATGTTGATTGTCACATGTCAATTATGTTTTTAGACTTGGAACCTCACAACTCTTCCCCACTTATTGAAATTTTGTCTCCAAAATTTAACGAATCTAAAAACTTGAATAAGCTTATATACCTCGGAATATACGGGGATGCTTTTCCCGAATTTTATCCTCTCTTTCTCATGTCGCCTCCTTGCGGGAGTGATTCCTCCATAAAACTTTCACGAGAGGAATCAACTTAGAGCGCAAGATTTGGTCCTTGCGGTCTAAGATTTCCACCGATTTTTCGACATATGCTAAATCCTCACTAATAGCCAAATGACCATAATCAATCACATGAGATGGATCATATACGTACTTCCTTAATATGGAAACATGAAAGATGTTGTGCACCTCGGCTAAACTCGGTGGCAAAGCTAGATGGTAAGCCACCTCGCCAACTTGCTCAAGAATCTCAAACGGTCCAATGAAATGCGCCTTTAGCTTCCCGTTAATGCTAAATCTAGATATCCCCTTCCATGGCGAGACCTTAAGGAAGATGAAATCTCCAACCTCGAATCTGAGCTCAGATCTCCTTTAATCAGCATAACTTTTTTGTCAGCTCTGGGTGACTTTCAACTTTTTTACAACCACCGCAATCTTTTTCAACGTCTCTTGAATAACATCCGGGCCCAACAACCACCTATCCCCGGTCTCCTCCTAATGGATGGGAGATCGACACTTCCTACCATAAAGTGCCTCAAAGGGAGCCATTCTGATGCTCACTTGAAAACTGTTATTATAAGCGAACTCGACTAGCACTAGAAAATCATCCCAATTCCTATGGAACTCCAATACCGAAGCCCGAAGCATATCCTCTAGTATTTGGATCGTCTGCTCAGACTAGCCATCTATCTGAGGATGATACGCCAAACCAAACTTTAGGTTCGTCTCTAACTCCCGATGCAAGCTCTCTCAAAATTTAGAGACGAACCGTGGGTCGCGATCGGACACAATCGATGCTGGCATGCCATGCAACCTCACGATCTCATTGATGTACAATTGTGCCAGAGGATCACGAGAGTATGTAGTCCGAATGGCTATAAAATAAGCAGATTTCGTCAACCAGTCAATAATGACCCAAATCGCATCATGATTCTTTGGAGTTCTAGGCAATCCTGACACAAAGTCCATCGAGATGTCCTCCCACTTTTAGCTGGGAATGGGTAGGGGCTGCAATAACCCAGAAAGCTTTCTCCTCTCAGCCTTCAGCTGCTGACAGATGAGACATCGATTAACGAAAGCCATGATCTCTCTCCGCGTGTTTCTCCACCAGAACATCTTCCTCAAATCCTAATACATCTTATTTATACCGGGGTGAATCGTATACCGAGTCTTGTGTGCTTCCATTATTTCTTCATTCAGTTCCTTAACATCTGGTACACATAGCCGCTCTTAAAATCTCAAAACTCCATCTATATGCATGCTAAAATCAATTCGAGAGTCTTTGCCAAGATCTCCCACAATATCCATCAGAAATGGGTCTTTCACTTGCCCTTCTTTAATCCTTTGAAGGATCTCGGGCTGTACCTACAGAAAGGATAACATTATCCTGTTACCCTTAACGTAGCGCTGGATATGACAAGACTTGAAGCAGTCTAACAACTCCATCTGCTTAATTTGCATGGTCGCCACCCAATAAATTTGGCGACTCAAGGCATCCGCGACCACATTTGCTTTCCCCGGTCGATACTAGATCTCACAATCATAATCCTTGAGGAACTCAATCCATCACCGCTGCATCATATTTAGCTCCTTCTGCGAGAACAAATACTTGAAACTCTTATAGTCAGAGAACACTAGGAATTTCTCGCCATATAGGTAGTGTCTCCAAATCTTCAAAGCAAAAACCACCGCGGTTAGCTCTAAGTCATCGGTCGAATAGTTTTTCTCATGAGCCTTCAACTGTCGAGACCCATAAGCAACTACTCTCCCCTGCATAAGAACACAACCGAGTCCCACTTTAGACGCATCACAATACACTTCAAACCCATCGAAATTATCAGGAAGAGTCAAAATCGGAGCAGTCGTCAACCGATCCTTCAGCTCTTGGAAGCTTTTGTCACACTCCTTGATCTAGGCAAAGCATACTTCCTTCTTTGTTAGACGCGTAAGGGGCAAGGCTATTTGAGAAAAATTCTCCACGAAACGACGATAATAACTAGCCATCTCCAAAAAGGTTTGGACTTCAAACACAGTCGTCGGTCGACTCCAATTGACCACCGCTTTAATTTTTTGTGGGTCTACCGAGATGCCTCCATCAGAAATTACATGGCCCAAGAACACCACCCTGTCAAGCCAAAACTCACACTTTTTCAGCTTCGCAAACAACAGATGTTCCCGAAGAGCCTGCAGCACAATTCTCAGGTGCCCATCATGCTCAGTGCGATCCTTGAAGTAAATCAAAATATCATCAATGAAAACCACGACAAACTTATTCAAAAATGGCTAGAAGACCCGATTTATCAGGACCATAAATACAGCTGGAGTATTTGTCAACCTGAACGGTATCACCAGAAATTCAAAGTGACCATACCTCGTTTGGAAAGCCGTCTTTGTAATATCCTCCTCCTTAATGCGAAGTTGATGATACCCTGATTGAAGATAAATCTTGGAATACACTAGGGATCCCTGTAATTGGTCAAAGAGGTCATCAATCCGCGGTAGAGGATACTTGTTCTTGATTGTAATTTTATTTAGCTCATGGTAGTCTATACATAACCTCAAGACCCCATCCTTCTTTTTAACGAATAGGATCGGAGCGCCCCATGGTGACACACTGGGTCTAATAAAACCCGTATCAAGCAAGTCCTGCATCTACTGTTTCAACTCCTTTAACTCAACAGGTCCCATGCGGTAGGGGGCTTTTGATATGGGTGTCGATCCCGGTACGAGATCAATCCCAAATTCAATCTCACAATGTGGTAGCAATGCAAACAACTTGTCAAGAAACACGTTCTCGAATTCACACACCACTGGAATGTTCTTTACAAACAATTTTTGACTTTCCACCATACTGAGATAAGTCAAAAAGGCTTTGCACTCACTCTTCAACAAATAACGAACTTGTAGAGCAGAAATAAAACTAGACGACTCCACTCTCTGAACTCCCTGAATATGAAAAGGTTCACATTCCGGAATGGTAAAGTCTACCCTTTTGTGGAACTAATCAATAGTGGCGTGATACTTGGACAGCCAATTCATACCCAAGATAACATCAAAATCACGCATATCTAGAAGAATTAAATCAACTATTAGAGGAAGTTCCTTCACCTCCACAATACACCCTGGATAAGACACATTAGTCACAATAGAGGACCCCGTGAGCGTGGATATAATCAGAGAAAAATCAAGGGTCACAGGGGATGGTGTAATATAACCAGCCAGCCGAGGAAAAATAAATGAGTGTGTGGACTCAGAGTAAAAAAGTACTGAGCAAGAAATACCACAAACAGGAAGTATACCTTCTACCACATCATCTGATACTCTGGCCTCGCTAGCAGATACTGCAAAAGCTTTACCCTGCACTGCTAGCTTCGGAGCCCGAATCCTCGTTACCTGAGGGCACTCCCTAGCTTTATGCCCCACTTGGCCATAAGTGAAGTAATCACCCATCAACCTGGACACGGTCTACCCTCATGCATCCTCCCACAGTGCTTACACGAACCCACCAAATCTTGAAAAGACGATGAGATCTGGCCACTCCTTTGTCCAGAAATCGGCTGCCTCGGCTTCTTGTATCGTCTCCCCGAACTAGCCCCAGTGCTGGCACTTGTCCCGCTCTTACTAGATGACCTCTTTCTGAAAAATTCTTCCTGTGCATGCTCTTGCTCGTACATCAAGGCTCGATCCAGAACATCAACATAGGTGGCCAATTTAAGGGTCACCAGCTACTTGCGGATGTCATCCCGCAAGCCCATTAAGAACTTCCTAGTCCTCCTTTCTTCATCTTCAACTATGTAGGGAACAAACCGTGACAATTTCAAAAACTTGGTGTCGTACTCCGCTACCATTCGGTTCCCTTGCCTTAGCTTAAGAAATTCCTCCTCTTTCTGAACATGGAGGCTAGATAGAAAATACTTCTCTAAGAATGCATCCTCAAACATCTTCTAGGTAATCTCAGCCTCTGGTACACTCAACACTCTTTTTCTCATTTGCCACCAATGGTGTGCCTCGCCTTCCAACCGGTAAGACGTAAACAACATCTAATCCTCCTCTGGGCATCTAATCACGACAAATACCCTCTTCAAACTCTCTAACCATGAATCCGTCTTAAACAGGTCAAGCTCTCCCAAAAACGTCGGTACTCACTCCTAAACGAAGCGATCATAAGCAAATGGCCCCGGATTAACAGGAGCGTGAATGGGAGCTGGAGTAGGAACAGGAGCTAGATGTTGCTGCTCTATATTCTCAATGATGTTTGTAAGACGCTCCAACAGATTTAGATACTCTACCTCTCAATCTCAGGCTCTCGGGGCGATTCATTTCTTTGCGAACCTCGACATCTAAGCAGCATTAGGAACTTTAGAAGTCTTCACTGAAAAGAAACAACAAAAAGGTTGAGCCAAATGTTTAACCATTCTCTACGACAACACTAGATACGTTAACACTTATGCAATTAAAGAGAATAGTCTAAATGAGAGTACTTAATTATCCTAGCTTTTCCCGCATTCACCCATTTGGCATTAACCCATACTATCCTAGACTTCCGCATAAATTCAGTTCCATCTTAAGGCATCCCTTCTCTGATACAAATTGTGACGAATTGGATTATTTTCCTTAAATAACCTCTGTCAAACATAATAATAGACTAGTATCCCTAATTATTATTATTAATTTTTGTAGAAAATTGGGTAGAGTTCCGTTTATAAATCGAGTGTTTGTCAAAATACAAATACCTGTAAATCAACCCTGCACAACAATCTACAAGAATCCACAAGAAAACTACAAGTCTCAATACTCAACACACTACATAGGATCTAATTGTCACATCAGCTGAGGTAGCATCGACATCATAATTCTAATGTAATGCCAGCAAAAAAGGATGCCAACTAGGAACCTCGATCATAACCACAATGAGAAAGACCTGCGAAAGCATAAAAACCACAATACACAGCAAAAACTGACCCATCATTCATCTATACCAAACATCAGTAATCACCATCATACATGTCTTATCCAGTTTATGAAAGTAGAACAAAATTCCTATTTCATACACAAAATCAGCTAAGTCCCAATCCCGAGCCCTACGTGCAATATCAGTTGTTTATCGCACTTCTATGGTCTATTCTATTTCGTTAGGTATCAATGCATTCTCATCTGAAAGATTTATAGTAAGAGTGAGTGTACAACCCAGCAAATAAAATTATACATCACTAACTACAGGCAGGTAAAAGTGAAAGCAATAACTGGATGAAAAGTCACATACTCAGGACAAAGGAAAATATGAGAGGAAGGAGAACATCTGGAATTATATAATTCATGTGTTTACACAAGTTATGTTTTATTCGCTTTCATTATTACCGTTAATCTTTGCGGACCCCGGAGCCAGTAATTCGTACTAGCCAACGATGCGAGAGAACGAGGAAAGGAATGTGTTCGCTACACATTCTAAAGCCGGCTACATTTTAGGTCTTCATCACTCGACCATCGACTACATTTTAAGTCTGCAGCACTCGACCATCGACTACATTTTAGGCCTGCAACACTCGGCCATCTCAATCACCCCATATCCCCCGGGGACCAGGGCAATCATCGTTCTTTCACAATAGTATCCTAAAGCGTACCCTGAACATCACCCGCCCACAAGAGCGGCCGGAGTGTTCTTTGGGTTTTCACCATGATGTACATGGTAAGCTAGTGGGTACTACCCCTATGAACCATGCTCCTAGTTTCAAGATTAGTCTTAATCCTTTGAAGGGGAATCCACCATTTGCCATATACATTCTCCAATCGAAAAATCACATTCCCATCACATATCTCCATCTGAGAAATCGAATCCCTCATATTGCACTTTGTGGATTGCCTTCCATTTACTTGTTCAGTTCCTTTTTTTCTTTTGAAATTTAAATCTTTCAATGATTAAATTCAACTTGCAAGAGAGTTTGATTTTACTTACCTTCATTGGTCAAACACCACCTTAGAAGCCTCCGGGATGCATTCCTTTGCTCCCGGTGCATAATTACACGTTTCTAGGGCTTACAATTTGACACAAACCTTTAGTCATAAGTTTCATCATAATTGAAGAGAGCTAAAGCATGCACATGTACATTCCGATTTCGGGTGAACAATGTCAGGCTACTTTTAGAGGCCTCAGATGCCGCAAACGGGTCAATTCTTACGAAATCGGACGTCTGGTCGATATATACTTACAATTGGCATGCATGGATTCACATTTTGAAGTCACTTCAACATATTATGAAGGTGAAAACAGGCAAATTTTCTTTTTAATTTCGGGTGAACAGTAACAGTGCCCCTTTTAGAGGGCTTGGACGCCACGAACGGATCGAAACGTGCGAGATCGATTACACGGCCGACGTATATATACATTCGGGACGTGAGGATTCACATTTTAGAGTCAATTTAACAAAATATGTTACGAAAATGGAAAACCCCCAATTCCCGTAGGTTAGGGTTTGGTGGTACTCTACCGATCGGATCGGTGAGTAAAACAGACAATAAATTACACAATCCTTGGTATCAAGTCACGGGTATTATATTTTTCATGGTTTGGGTGGGTATCGAGAAGAAAATACCCGATGATAAACCAAAAATATCGAAAGAGGAAAGTTAGTAAGTATGAGAACACTTGCCTCGACGCGTACTATCACTATTACAACCGGTTCTCGGATGGATTCAGATTCTACGCCTCGATCTCGTCCTTTCTCTCTCTAAAGTCGGCGCTCTCCCTCTCTCTTCCCGTCCAGAGCATTCTGTAAATGAGGAAAAATGAAGAAACGCAAAGCAAGCCACGTCTTTATACTCGTCGGGGCGCTCGAGTGCCTGATGAGCGAGCAGCGAGTGCAGCCTCGTTGCAGGCCTGCGCTCGAGCGCACACAGGCGCTCAGCAGGTGAGGGAGTTGCTGGTTTTTGGTAGCTCGAGCGTGCAGCAAGCGCAGCCTGCTGCTTGCGCCACTGCATTTTGCGCTCGAACACATAGCAGGCGCAATCTGCTGGCAACGCTTCAACATCAAAATCTCAAGATTATTCACCAATTTTTCTTCCAAGTCGCATACTTAATCGTCCAATAAGCCTAGCATTATTTATTATTATGTTGATTGCCGCATGTCAATTATGTTTTTAGATTCGGAACCTCATATTTACACACTACTTGATTCCATTGATGCATATAAGCTATATCTTGTTTATCAATTGATTTGTGGCATTCCACTATATCCCTAGCGTGAGATATACATATGTGCAATACATTTGGATAGCCGATCATACTAATAATAGAGTTTGTATATAATTAGTATGAGATTGGGTATATTTATACAGTATGTGATGTGTGTATATATATATAGATATATATATTTGAAATTATAAGTTGATTCAAGAGAGGATTAATGATAATTATTATTTCGGTTGGATCTTTGCCAAATTAATCATGATAGTTGAATTGGATGAGAAATGAGAGTTAGTTTGATAACGACAAAATCAAAGATATTTTACATCCATAGAAATAAGATTTGATATACCGAGAGAGCTAGTTATGACTGAATATAATACTTAAAAATGGCTAGCCGAATATTTAGAGTGTCCTTGGATTTTCTTCAATTTACATGATAAACAATTCTTTGCGTTATATTTGATCATGTGTATATATTTTATTTATACGCTATGGATAAGTAAACAAGGGTGTGTGAAGACTCTATGGCATTCGAATGAATAGTAGTTCATGAAACCTTAGAGTAATCTATACTTTTTCAATATTTATTCTATTTCGGAGATCGAGGTCATTGATATTGATGAGAGATACTTATAGCCTAGTGACCATCGTAGAGGATGATGTGAGGGATATCATTGGCAAGAGGTATAAGAGATGGTACAAATATGCTACGGGTATAACCTTTAGAAGGACTATAGTGGTAGTGGTTGTAAGGTACCGATTTTTAAGATATGGTAATTAGGAATAATTAAATTAAAATAAGTAAATCGAGATCTAAGAACACGGAAGAAATTAGATTGAAAAGTCCAAATACCTGAAATTGGCAAAATCGGGAATCAACGTTGTTAACCTTGAAAAGTTGAACCGTAAATGAGATTCGAGTTTTAAATTATGATAATTGCGATTTATTAAACTAATATAATCAAAATTAGGGTCCAACGATATAAAATATTTGATTAGAAGGGTCGAAATGGGTCCCAGATGGCGTGTGCGCAAAGCTCGCTCACTGTAGGCTTACCCCAGGCTTGATTTGTGCCCGCCGTGGGCTTGAACCCCCAGTGAGCATCAATTCCAGCGTGCTAGCTCTCAAAGTGCGCTTGTCGCGCACTTTAGCGCCAATCTATTATAAATGATGCGTCAGGCTTTTTACCATTAGGAAATTTTGAGAGAGAGGAGAGAGAGACGACATGAAGGAGATAAGGGAGAAGGAGAAAAATAAAACTCTCAGATTCGAATCCGACTTGGAGCTTGTTGGAGAAGTGAAAAATCGGTTCGAGACAAGCGCACCTATATCCTCTTCTTTCATTTTTTTATACTTTTGTTTTATTTTCTTCGAATATTCTCATTCTGATACCTGATTAAAATTATATTTTGTATTACCCACGACTTGAGCATGCACATATGTAAATTTTGTATCCAAATTCCTAATTTTGGATGGTTTTTAGCACCAAAACCCTAACCCCACGCCCAGACGTATTTATCCTCGAATTGTTAGGGCTTTTGCCTAAATTGGCTCTAGAATATAATTACCCATACCTCAACCATGTTAATTTAACAATTAGATCTCTGATTTGGTAGTTTTAGGTAGAATTTTGTTTGCCGGTACTGTTCACCACACCCAGTCCAGGTTTAATCACTTCATTCTAGTTCTATACATAATTTGACTTTAACTATGATTTACCCATGTCATGAACATTAGTATTTATCGATCTAGCATTCGAATTTTAAGTTTTGACCCGTTTGGTGCGTCTAGGAACCTTAACTGGCATGCCAGCACTGTTCATCTAAGAAAATGAGTATTTTTACATGATTCTGTCCTATTTAATTGTTATTTAAGATATTTATATTTACATATACTCAATTGTATATTTCAAAAACTACGTTATGTGCATTTGTGAAGAAAATTTGTGTCCAAAAATCCTAAAGTCATATTTTGCCTGATGTGGTAAGGGATTTCTAATTCTTCCATGCATCCTGTTAAATTTTACATATAATTGAAGTCATTTGAAGATTTAAAGTATGTGAAATGATTTTCTATATATATATAAATATGAATTTTGTAAGATCTACAAAGCCTTTAAGGGACTCCATAATCTGTTATTTCTGACGATCTGTTCTCCATGGAGTGAGAACTCTGTATAAGAATCTAGTAAACCTTCCCTTAAAAGAATAAGTAATTCTAAAATCTTGATTAAAGATTTGTATCTCTGAGGGTAGTATTCTGTGACATGCCTTAAGATATTATAGTAATATATTAAGGAATGCTCCTTGACCACGGGAGATACTCTAGTGGCGTATCTGTTATTTGGCCTCGTATATTGACAAAAAATATATCGTCCGCTACGGGATATTAAAAATTGAGATATCGTGGCAGTGCCTTAGAATGTGTGGGGTATGTACACATTTCATTCATCAATTATCTACTCTATTAGCTAGTGAGGCCCACTAGCTCAGATTTGAAAAGATAATGAAGAATTTTGTATGATTTAAAACCTAAAGGAATCAAAGATAAAATATGAAAAGTTATTTGTATTTCGAAAACGTATTCGATCATGTTTCACGTTACACATTATGCATTATGTTTCTGTTTCCTTCCTTTTGGTTACTATTGAGTACACTGTGTATGTTTCTGCTATATTTATACTACTGAGTTTTAGGCTTACTCCTTACTACTTTTCCTTTCCTTTAGATTAGTACAAACCTACACCCGATGGGGTGAAGTAGAGGTTAGAAGATGGCTAGCTGCGGATCTTGAAAGACCATATCGAAGACTTAGCATTTTGTGGTTTTGTACGATTTTTGAAGGACTGTATATATATATTTCTGTTAGTCATGTTGTTGTATATTGTAAAAATGATGGATAATTAGATAGTATAATCCGTTGTACATGGATGTATATGTATATGATTCCGTAGGCTATATAATTTGTTTCAGATACCTAGTGTCATCTCTCTGTATTTGATGTTGTGTCTGGGGACATAATGTTGGAGCCACAAAATGATTGTAGCAGATTTAGGATCCTATGTTAGTTAGTTGTATTGTCTGGATATTGGAGTTTGAAATTGGTGGATTTTAGAATGTGTTTAGGTTGTATTTTATTGTATAGGGTTATTATACAAGTTTTGTATTTATTTGGCGGCCGTTTTTCTACTGAAACTCTATCGAATTTTCGGTAGGAAATGCGATCTGTCACAGTGAGGATACCATAGATATCGGATAACCTTGTGGTACTTACCCAACCGTTAGGGACGTAAATACGTGGCATCTGGTTCATTATGACAGAATAAGATCCATATAAATTATTGTTATCTCATACAATAGAGATTATTGTTATCTCATACAGTTATGATGTATTGAGTTGATGATTGGTTCGGTGGTGACCATATTATTTTCCTGATATCTAATTGTTTATGTGGCTTTTGAGTCGTAGATACGACATGTTATTGAATCTCGGATCATGGTTGTTGTATCGCATGCTATTATTGATTTTATGCATTTAATATTATTATCTGAAATAGTTATCTGTTTTTCTATGTTGCTAATTATATTTATTTGTTAGACATTTGACTTTTATATTTTTTGACTACAAATTGAAGAGGTATTGTAGGAGTTAGGATTTTTGGGATTATTGTTGAGCACTAGATAGAGACGATTCTAGAATTAGCAGCATATGAGTGATAGTGAAAAATATTTTCTTTATTTTGAGTAATTTATAATTATGGATGTTATATTAATTGATATATTTATAATGATATATTTTCTAAAATTTATGTCGGATAATTAATGAATTCGAATGGTTTGGGCTGACTCTGGGGACTCAAGCTTGGGTTCTCATAGATAGTGTACAGGTTTGCTCTACCTTTGAGTTTTGGGGATGTCCACAATATCTTTTACGTGGCAATGCTCTGAAAGTATATTCACAACCCCTCACAAAGTATCAACTATGAACTATTAAGGATTAATGAAAATATGACGTACATTGAGGAACCGGTTTATATTTTAGAAAAAAGAGATCAAGTGTTTTTGATAAAGGTAATTTCACTAGTAAAGGTCATATGGAGGAATCATTCATATAGAGAAGCCACATGAAAAAGAGAAGATGTGATCTGAAAAATATACCCATATTTGTTTTTTCAATAAGTTACATTAAATTTTAAAGATGAAATTTTATAGGTAATAGAGAATTATAAGTCGTGAGTTTTAAATTTATAATTTTAATCATGATTAATTAAATTAAGATAAGAAATATTATAAGATCAAATGAAAAATTGGGTCAAAATTAACATTCTGATCAAGTTATATTAGATTGAGTAACACTTGATCAACACCTGGCTTGCGTACATGTGCATTTTTGGTAGAAAGATAATGCCTAAAAGATGCAACTAAGGTACTTGAACATACTTTTAGCAGATTATTCATACCTAATAAATGCATGAAAGACACTCGTGCATAATTTTAACAGATTGTCAACACCTAATATGTGCCTAAAGGACAGTTGGACATCACATGATTTTTGTCTCAGTGCTTAAGCTACATATGACAAACAATCATGCGCCAATTTTCTATATAAATCAAATTTGACCGATTTTGTGCCATTTTCATCAGATTTTAGAGAGAAGAGAGAAAAGGCTAGAGCAGGATATTTAAAGTGAATTTATGGAAGATTTTGATAAATTTAAAAATAAGGTAAGTACATCTAAGCCTCATTTCCTTTGTTGCCAATATTTCTCTACTTATTTAAATATTTATTATTTTAAATGCTCATGTATGTGATATTTTC
>JAODPA010137514.1:0-16181 GCA_025585075.1 Nepenthes mirabilis
TCAACTTCGTTGGTGTGTGTACTTTTATTGGCACTCTATGGCTAAGTTGAGGAGATTGTACGAAAACAATAAGGTGTCGGGTCCAATGGGAGGCTACGGAACCTTAGTGTAGTCTGCACTTTTCCAATACTGAATCCATATTCCGGAGGTTGAGGTCGTTTGGATGGATGCTTATAATCCTGTGAACCGAATTGTGAGATATCAGTGGATATCGAGCCGAGGTGGTGCTGGGTTTGACTTGATAATGATATGAATATTTTATGGATCAGAGGATCACAGAATATGTGAAGGTTATCCGATGGGATAACGAGAGTGTTGATCGGTACTTGTACACTACGGCTGACAAGTATCATGAGACCATAGGGTCGCTTGTCAAACTTGCGAGCACTGGAACCTTGAGGTTACCCGCCGTGGGTCGGGTGTATGAATTGAAGGTTCACAGGGATGTATAAGGTCCAAGGAGACATTCGTGATATCTTGTATATTTGGGACCTTATTTGTGATGGGTTCGATGGAACCTATGCCGTGATTGTTACTCGGATTCGGTGGAATCCAATTTGCATCATTGAGTCTTGTTGTCATATGGCTTTGAGTCGTAGTTACGACATGTTATTGAATCTCGGATAATTGTCTATGTAACTACGTTCCGACGCGTTATTGTATTCCGTTATTTCTTTGTTTATTTACTTGCTGGGCCTTATGCTCACCTTACGTTTTATTGGCTCCAGTGTAAAGTTTTGACAGGTTAGAAGGAATCAAGTTGTGGCTGAAGAATTTCAGGATAGAGACTATCTTGGGATGAGAAGTTTGTGATTGGAAGCTTTAAAGTTAACTTTATTGATCAAGGTTTTATTGTCGGGACTGTATTCCCAGAGTTTAGATTTTTATAAGCATTTATTGTATTTAGAACATTTATTATGAGAATAAAGAAATCAATATGTATTATTTAGTGATGCATTTATGAGATCATTTATGATTTTGGGGTTCCGCATGGCGGTCCCGGGTCGGGTCGGGTGACTTGGGCTCGGAGCGCACCTTACAATAGCAAAATACTAGGCAATGACATCTAAGCCCCAGCCTCAGTACCAACAAAATTTCCAGCAAAAAATTCGCCACATAATCCAATTTGTACATACCCAGCAGGTACATCATCTCAACTACAAACACCCGGGAGGTGGTGAGCACAAGCAGTGTTAGTTTTTTAGTCTAAACTGCATCTACGATTTTTAGCCTTTTTCCATTCTTTTTGTTGCATCTCCCACGTTTCCCAAAGGGGGGGCATATCATAGAAACCGGGCCTCTTAGGTGGACCATTCCCAGCAGACTCAACCTCGGCAGAAGACACGCCTGGAAGATTGGCCTCCCGGTTGCTTGCCCGGCCCCCCACCCCCTGTCACTCGGCTTCCATGTGCGGGTTTTGGTGGCCTCGGCAACCTCGATGATTTTGGGGTTGCCTGCGATTTCGATTACCTGCGTTCTTCAACCATCTTTCTCGCCTTTTGTGGGAGGCGATGGCTCTTCCTAGGTTGAAGAGTTAGTGGCTGGTTAGGTGATGATTGAACGAAGGCTGGATGTACCGGCCGTGGGCCTGTTGGATGCCTTTGAATTTTCTGTTATGTGGATTCGGGAGCTGATCCTGTTGGCAACCTGGTGGGTCTCGCTCTCTGTTCGGTTTCGTGTGCCTGTCTTGGTTGCAATGGCTGGCTGTTGAGTCGAGCTCCTGCTGATGTTGTCTCTGTGGACGCTGCGATTGGGCTTCCGGTGGTCTGTTGCCTCTTCTCGTAGTAGTGATGTTGCCGAATGTACCCGGAAGTTGCTCTGATTGGCTGTGTTTCCCATTTGTTGATTGGGTTGAGGGAGCCTGTGGGCTTATGGATTGGGTCTCTTCGGCTGAGAGCTGAGCAGCTGACTATGGTCCTCTTTGGTGGCTATTTGCTCTTCTTGTTTGAGGTGAGGCCTTGCCGGTAAGCTGCCTAATTGTGATGTCTGTGTTGCAATCCATTGGACTGCTTGTCTGGCTATTTCAGCCTGTTTTGATGTAGTTGCCTGATGCAACTTCATCTATTGTATGGCTTGCTGCAATGACTGGTATACGCCTCCTCTGGTTTATTGATTATTTACGGCGGCCAGAACATGATTAAGCGACAGTGGTTTTATCTTCTGTCTCGAGATCTTTCTTCTGCAACTTTGGTTGCTGAATTTGCGCATGCTTCGCCCTCTGCATCAGGAGTATTTGATTTTGCCTTCTGGTGATGTCCTTGGATTGCCTGTATCTGGTGAATTCAGCCAATTTGCAGAATTTGTTTATTTGCATCAATTTTGAATCTTATGATTTATGGATTGCTGCAATGGTATTTTGATGCTATTGCTGCGGCTGAATGGATTCCTGAGCTGAAGGATGATCGGTTGCTGCACTTCTATATGGTTTGGTGACTGTGGATGATGAGTTACTGGCATTGTATGATGTTGGGTCATGGTGATGCACCCGTATACTGGGCCATGATCCTTCTCTGTTGAATTATGCAAGTTAATTTGTTCTGCAGTTCAGTACCGCAATTTGGTTGGTGCTGTCTGCCTTTGCACTGTGATTGTATTGAGCTCAGTGCTGGACCCTTGTGGTGTGCTGATGATGGCATGGTGGGAGCCAGTGTTGATGTGTTTGTGCTGAAGACGGGTCCTGTGAGCTGCTGCTGTACTGTATGCTCTCACGTGATTTGTACTTCTGCCGAGCCAATGTGTGCTGCCGGTTGTGTGGTTCAGCGGCTGCCTGCTTGCTGATTGCTGCTGCAGTAGTGCACCAACCCAGGGCTAAGTCTTGCTAGTGCAGCTGGATTGCTTTCTGGCTGCTGTGGCGCAGAGCTGTGGGACTTCAGCTGCTGTTTTGATGATGCTACGTCTGCTGGCCGTTGCATACTGGCTATCTCCTGTTGCTGGCATTTTGGATTTGCCTGGAAATGTCAGTTTATTTTGTCTAGGTATTGCTATTATGTGATACTCTTGTGTTGTATGATTACCAGCAATTTTATCCTTTAGTTGGTATCATCAGTTGTATCTAAGTGCTCGGGGCATGCCCTAGCCTTTTTGGTTTATCCCCAAGTCGGAAAAATACTTGGTGATAATTCCATATTTGTAAATTTTTCTCCCATAAATCCAAATCATTTACTTACCAAAAAAAAAAAAAAAAGGCTTCCAAATGTTTACATGAGAGGGGGTGGCCTGCGGAATCAGATTGATTCAAGCAATATTTTCGAGTCATCCGAGAGATTGATTAAGGGGTAACATCAGGGTCAATCACGTCGGACTGGCCAGGAGCATTCTTACATTTTGCAACAGGGACACCAGCATCAAGTAGGTGCTCTGACAGCTGCAAAATGGATTCGGAGATTAATTCCTTCTCATCCAAAACACATGGTAAAGCACCGGACACACAATCCGTTACCACCGAGTCAACATTATAGATACTAGGGGCATCAAAAGTAACATCAGCTTCACAACATTCCAGCTTCATCATAGATGAGCCAGCCTCAGACCCCTCAGCCCTTTCTGAAAGAGCCATCGGGGTTGAGGAGTCCTCCAAACCCCAAGTCTGGTCATCATTCGGAACCGATTCCATAGCCTTTGGAGTATCTTCAAGGGCAGTATACCGATCTTCTTCCGAAAGATTTGCGTCCAAACTAACAACTTCAGCAGATGGTGAGGGTGGCAATAGGGAACTAGCATTCTCACTCCCAGAAGAAGAGCAATCACTCTCTTCCTTCAATTTAGATTCAACTAAATTGCTCTCAGAGCCAACAAATAATAGAGCTGATTGGCAGTCACCAGCCACCACAGAAGGAGGAGCAGAGGCGACATCCTCATTCATTGGAATATCAGACACCATCTCCAAGTTCCCTAGACCACTTACGTCAGAGGCAGCTGGAAGATGAGGAGGCAGTGAAGAAGCCATAATTTCACATGCAGAGCTATCATCAATGGCAGAACAGCAATTCTGCAAGGCCATATTTTCCTTACCACAGTCAATAGGGGACGACCTAAGATCTGGAGGGCCAGACTTGGGAGAAATTGGCTAGAACCTGGCCTTCTTAGCCCGACATTTAGCAGCATCATGGCTAAAAAGATGGCAACTGTCACACCGAGTCGGTTTCCACATGTATTCCACATTCACCTTCAGTATAGAATCAGAATCAGGATCAGGCTTGATGGCAATGCAATCTGGGAAACGGCCATCAACTCCAACCTCCACGCAAATTTTTGCAGAAGAGACATTTTCCAATCGAGCGGTTCTGGGATCGAGGCACAAAGGAACGCCAATGGAGCTAGCAATCCAACTAAGCCCAGCTTGAGTCCAGAACTGAATCGGAATGTTGCTCAGCTTAATCCAGATAGGAAAACGCATATGCTCTACCTTCGACAACTCCATTCCTGGTGTCCACCGTCTGAGAAAGATAGTTTTCCCGGAAAACACCCAAGGACCAGCGTGAAGGCATTTGTCCATCATCGCCAAAGATGAGAAACGGAAGAAAAAGAACCCGGCGTCGTTCCCAGCTATATGCTTGATGCCGAAACGGGTCCATAGTTTCCTGGCAATAGCCTTTATGGCCAGGAAATGAGGGTGGGAATCCAGGAAATGCCCCACCAGAGTTAGGCCCCAGAAATCGTGGCCCTGGTTGACCACATCAGGAGGGGGGAGAGATGGGTTTCGGGTCACTATTGGGGTTTTGAGGGGGGTAGTAAGATAAGTCACATACCAGCCCAGCAAAATCCGACTTGATAACCTCGTTCCAAGGAAGAGGAGAATCACCGGCACGCACGCTACTGGAACGGAGTTCCTTAGGTTTCGAACAAGCCAGGAATGAAGCATCAGGCGCAGGACGGTGGGCATCGCCATTTTTCTTCAGCTTCGGGAATAGAAGAAAATCGCCACCGACAGATGTTGTGACGGAGAGCGACGAAGGAGGAGGGGCTGGGGAAGGAGAGAGGGGTGAGGCCCGACAGGGCCCAACCGGGGCCGGCCGGCAACCGGCCATGATCGGCGCCTACCAGAAAACGCAAACCCAAAGGCCGCGCGAATTTGAATTTCTAGAGAGAAGCAAGAGCTTCTCTCTCTAAACCCTAACTCTCACAAAACCACATTTACAATATAATCCAAAATACTTACTTACCAAAAAAAAAAAGTATTTGGACCATAAAGGAGCCAACAAGCACTTCCTGGTGCTGGAGAAAATTGTTATATAAGGCCTTTTATCAAATATCGGATAGGAAATGGGGTTGATACCTTTTTATGGCTTGATAACTGGCATCCGAAAGGCCCCCTTGCTGATTTATATTCCTCAAGGCTGTGTCTGTGACTGGGCTGCCTTTGGATTCAAAGGTTGCGTCGATAGTGGTTAATGGAAATTGGAGTTGGCCGAACCCATATGACATGGAAGTGGATCAGATTATTAGCGACATGCTAGATTACTACCCGGATCCAGATAGGAATGATTTAGTCAGATAGACTGCGGATCCCAAGGGAATCTTTACCACCCGATCTTCTTACTGCCTTTTCCAAGGAACTGCGGCTAAATGTGAATGGTCATTTATCGTATGGGGTCCATCTCATATTCCCTCCCATGCGTTTATCCTATGGCTTGCTATCCTTGGCAAGCTGTCCACGATCGATAGATTAGGATGCTTACCAAAAAAAAAAAAAAGATCGATAGATTAGGAAGATATGTGAATCTGGCCAATGTGTGCATCCTTTGCACTTACCAAAAAAAAAAAAAGTGCATCCTTTGCAAGATGTCTGGAGAATCTCATGATCATCTGTTTTTTGGGTGTCCTTTTTCTAGTGAGATCTGGAGTACACTATGTCATAACGCTGGGTTATCCTGGCCATTCCAGGAATGAAAGACGAATATTGAGTGGGCTTCTAGTAATTGGAGAGGCAAGAATGTCAGATCACTCTCTTTTAGGCTCACTCTCGCTGGTGCAGTTTTCTTCATTTGGCAAGAACGAAACCGAAGAACTTTTGACGAGGCCAATGGAAGGACCCCTAATCATCTTGCTAACATCATAATTGAAGCTGTTCGGAGGAAATTAGAGATAAGTATCAAGGGTGATGATTGCTACACCAGGAATGTTATTGTGCAATGGAACCTATCGTTTGATACGGCGGAGTGAAAAGCTAGGCTGATCTGGCTCTGTGGTGGAAGCCGGAGTGCTATTTAAAGACGGAGTGCCTGTAAAGACAGAATGCTTTTGCCGGAGTCATTTGGTGGGAGCGCTGTTTGTTTGAAAAGACGGAGTGAGTCTTAAGAGCTGGAGTGGGTCCCTGTCCGAAATGCTTTTTTTTTTTGGTAAGTATTTTGGATTAAAGGCAGAAAAAATTATAAATTTGATGTTTTATCTCCAAGTGTTTTGACTTGAGGATAAAATATAACCTGTTAGGGCATACCCTGAGCAGCAAGTACATCAGAAAAAATATAAGAAAAACCTCTAGGAAGCCAACGTTGTAAGAACCAACATAAAATGAAAAATATTACAACAACGGACAAAGGAAACCGCAATCCCCTGCTGCCCAAACAAGCCAAAAGCTATAATACGAAGCAGCATGATCAGTTGCATCACCCGAAATAGCCAACAGTTTAGCAGGCCAGCAGCAAAGGATAATCACCTATCCATACTTAGAAACAACACAGCATTGGGAGAGACCAGCAGCATGAGATCCGAATGCCAGTGCCCACCAGTGCCATGCTTTAGAAGATCACCACATCAGTAGTTCCACGTCAAGAACCAAGCCCAGCCACGAAAGCAAATCAGCAGCAATAAGAAACTTGTGAGCCGCAAGTCAAGACCGGTACCAGAAACACTCCGTCCAACTGATAGCCAAGAGGCACACCGAACTTTGCACTCCAGCCATAAAAGCACCGGAGAAGAGCACTCCTGACAAAGAGCTCCGGCTAAAATATCATTTTTTTTTTTGAACTACAGGAATGATAGCCATTTCAGCCAAGAAAGGACCTGACACAAAGGAGTCACTCCGGATTCCGGAGTTCTTATACTCCGAAAGCCGGAGCTCACACACTCCGGATTCCGGAGTCCTCCGACTCCGGAAACCGGAGCACTCACACTCCGGATTTTTTTTCGTGGAAACAACAGAAATGGCAAAGCAGGCCATTCCAGACAAACGCAGCTCCACTCCGAAAATCGGAGCTCACACCGCTCACTCCGGATTCCGGAGCTCTCACACTCCAGAAACCAGAGATCAAACGATTTTATTATTATTATTATTATTATTATTATTATTATTAATCGAGGAGACAAAAGGAGATGGCATAGCAGGCCAAGTCCAGACAATTGCAGATTAACTCCAGAATTCGGAGTTCACACCACACTCCGGATTCCGGAGTTCTCACACTCCGGACTCCGGAGTTCACAATTTTTTTTATCTAGTTCACACTAGCATGGCCCGAACAAACCAAGCTTCAAACGCAATTCACACCAGGCGAAGGACACCAAAACAGCCCAAATCCAGCAGCTTCATTCTAGCACCATACGTTTTTTTTTTTTGGTAAGTAAGAATTTCGGATTAAAGGGAGAAAAATATTACAGAATCCATATTTTTACTCCAAGTATTTGACTTGGAGTAAAAACATAAACTACTAGGGCATTCCCCGAGCATCTAATACATCAGAAAAGGAAAAATAAAACAACTCCTCTAGGAGGACAAGCGATTAACATAATCCACAAAATATGGGACCAAACTAATATATGGCCAAACACAAAAGCCGCAGTTGCCAATCCGACAGGAGCACACAGCAAACGAATCACCATTCTAGCCAACGGAGAATCAGCCAAATGCTTTTTCAGCAATGCAAGATTCCAACGACCGTTTGACGCGAGAACCTAAAGGGATCATCCGACAGGACAGGACTTCAGCACCAGCAACCACAAAAAGGGGCCTGCACATAAACAGCAGCCACAAACCAAGAGGATCGCTGCAAACCAGCAAAAAAACTAGCAGCGATTGCCAACCGCAGTCCACTCATGAAACCTACAGCCGCGCAGACCAAGACCTGCCGGCCACCTAATTGCGACCCTATATATCCAGTTCCCTCAACAGGCCAGCGCACACCCTCCAGCATCACTTAAAGAAGGCAGCAACATCAGCCTTCAGCAGCACAGCCACCCAGAGAAACTAGCATGCAAACGGCGAGGGCAGCATCACATCCTGCTTCAGCTGGAGAAACAGGTAGGGCGACTCTAACTGTTTCAGCAGCACACCCACCCACTCCAACAAAAATAGCTATATAGCCTTCATCCAACTACCAACTGCAGAAATTAGCACAAGCCATACTTCAGCTGCATCAAAAATTACTCATACATTCAACATCAGCACCACCAACTAGCAAGAGAATGGCAGGAAATGACAACCAAAAAGGTTCACAGTAAAAAGGTTCACGAGATCCTTCCAATCCACTCCTGGGCATTCCATCTTTAGCACCAAATAGGATCACAACAAATGCTGCAACATCATCATCAAGAAATCCGGACCAACAAATGTTTGTTCCGACAATTCCTAGTCACTGAACCAGTAAACATTTCAGCCCACTGCAATATAGGCCGGCAACATTCACAACCATGGCAATAACCACATTCATTCACAGGCATAGAACTCAAATCTCCCCTTTCAATCCCAGGAGATGACTGGAGAAAGAGAGCAGCCATGTGCAATATCACAAAAGCAGTGTGACATACAGTCCAGCAGAAACATTAACAGCTAAGTGATGCAAAAATGCATCACACCATTTAAAACCCAACAGGGGTTCTGCATCTGGCCAGTAACCAGGCAAAAAGATATACAACTGATCTACGATCCCTCGATTTGCTGCAATCAGCATCAGCAACAAGTCATACAGAAAACCAAAAGATCTACACAACACCAAACCAAGTTCGGCAGCTGTCCAATAAGAGAGCCCGCCACTAGCTGCAATGCAGAAGAAAGACAGAAACAACAAACTAAAAGCTCCAAGAGCTGTGTCCACCAACTTCAGCAGGGGCCTAGTCATATAAGGCAGAACTTAATGGACCAACAGCTGGAGTAAAACCAGGGGAGAGATCAAAAACTTGGGCCTCGAAGCCGAATTGGGATACCCCAATCAAAAAAACCCCATCAGCAGTGACCTAAGAGCCAGAAGGGCCCCTGGATTTTTTGGAGGCAGCTTTTTTCTTTTTCCTAGACTTTAAAGTCTTCCAATCAGAACCCAAGCCGCGAACATCATCTACCTCACTAAGGGAGGTATTCAAAGAGTATTTCTTGGTAATCCTCTTGATAGAACTGGGAGTGAGCTCAAACTCATCAATATCAAAAGGATGATGCTGAAACTCAGAATCAGGAGATTCAGGACCATCAGCAGGACCCAACTGGGACGGCAGAATAATCTGATTTACAGGGAGGGTGTCCCCCGCATCACCAGGGTCAGGCAGCCTCATTAGGATTGGATCATCTGAGGGGCCATAGGCAACCAAAGGAGCCAATAACTTTGTAGAGACCTGCGGATTTTGAACCTCAAGAGCCAAATAGGGGCAATGGCAGAACCACCTTCAGCATTGATTGGAGGTTCAGCCAATTGGCTGCCAGCAATGACATTGAGTGGAGATGTGGGAAAGACAGAACAGATGGGTACATTTGCATCATTAGGGGGGGTTTCAAGATGCCTAGTAATGTTTTTTTGAACATAAACATCAGGGACAGGACTTGAAGGCCTAGAACGAGATGTACCAGAATGATTGGTGTCAATCTTCGATAGGCATCTGGATTCAACATGACCAATCTGTTGACATCGAGCACAATGAGTTGGCTTCCAACTATATTCCACATTCACCGTTGAAATGGCTTCAGAAATGGAACACGTTTGAACAGCGATGGAGTTGGGAAATGGTCCATCCACTCCAACCTCAACACAAATCTTTGCACTGGAAAGATCCTCCATACGGGTGGTCCTGGGATCTAGTTGTAAAGGAACCCCAATAGCACTTGCAACCCAGCTAAGCCCAGCATGAGTCCATAATTCAACCGGCAGGTTTGACAGTTTAATCCAAACTGGGAACCGCTTGTGTTCCTCTTTTGTCAAGGCCAAGCCTGGCGACCAACGCTTAAGGAATAATGCTTTGCCAGAGACCATCTATGGTCCAGCACGCAAACATTTCACCATCATCTCTTCGGAAGGGAAACGGAAGAGAAAGAAACCGGCTTCATTACCGGCGACGTGCTTGTGCCCGAATCGAGCCCACAATTTCATGGTCACAGCCTTGATAGCCATGAAATGGGGAGAGGTATTAAGGAAATAACCTACCAAGGTATGGGCCCAAAGCAAGTTACCTTATTCGATAACCTCAAGCAGAGGGGAAAAGGCGCCATTAGAGGACCCAGGAGCATCGAGAGAGAAGAATTTCAACTCGGAGTACAGCCTAGCCTCATCCTTCTTGACGACATCAGCCCATGAATGGGGGGATCGGAGACACACTCAGATTTGTTGAGAGTGAGCCTCGGTTTCACAGGTGTTTCTGGAACGGGTGGAAAAGAATGGGAATCCGCTTCCAAAAGAAGATTGGGTGAAGAGGACGGGGGACACAAATTAATGGGGAGGCTTGGAGTAGAGGAGGGGTCAAGAGGCACACCCAAAGGGCCGGCCATGGCCGGCAACGGCATCGCCGAAGACGGGAGGAGCGTTTGGATGAATTCGAATTTGAATTCGAAGAGAGAAGAGAGAGTGGTTGATGCTAATTGGCCGGAGTGATTTTTGGCTGGGAGTTGATTTGTGCTTCGTAATAGTCGGTGTGAGTCAAGGCAGGAGTTGAGTTATACTTCTTGATGGCCGGAGTTGACTTGTGTTGGGTTGTCACCGGAGTGATCGCGGCGGCTTGAAGGCCGGTGTTGTTTTGTTAGTTTGCAAATCCGGAGTTACTCCATGGACGGAGTAACTTTGGACGAAGTCACGTTGGACGGAGTGGCTTGGGACGGAGTGATTTTTGACGAAGTGACTCTGGACAGAGGTTCGCTGTCTATTTTCGAATTTGAAATTCGAACTGCACGGCTCGTTGTCCCTGACCTCGCCGGTCATGGACGGCCTTTTGGGGGCCCCCCCCGTTCCTCCTCCGGTCGGCGCCCCACCCGTTCTCCCTCCGTCCTCCCCTCCGACATCCATATCCGTAGTTCCTTCCCCTCCTCTGAGTCCGCCTTCGAAACGAATCATGGACGCTCTGACTCCAGCCCCTGATGCCCCCCCTTTACAGCCTTCGAATCAGTGGCCCGCTTGTAATAGCTCTGAAAATGGCTCAGTTCTCCCTCATTCTTGGGCGGCTGTCGTTAAGAAAAGTGGGGTTGGTCTCTGTTCTGAGCTGTCCTTCTTCTCACACCAGGATTCTGGGAACGCCAACGGCGCCATATCACCCCCTCCCGAAGTGATTAAACAAGGTTCGCTGATCTGGGGCTTCACTTTGGTTGGGTATTTTATGGACTCTCCCCCTCACTTCTTGGCCGTTAAGGCAATTGCTAGGAAAATCTGGGCCCGATTTAGGCTCAAACATATCGCCGGTAACGAAGCTGGCTTTTTCTTCTTTCGTTTCCCATCCTTAGAGATGATGGAGAACTGCCTTCGGTCGGGTCCGTGGCTTTTCTCTGAAAAAGCGATTTTCCTCAAGCGATGGTCTCCAGGCCTGGCTTTGACAAAGGAGGAACACAAGCGCTTCCCCATTTGGATCAAATTATCAAACCTGCCGATTGAGTTATGGACTCATTCCGGGCTAAGTTGGGTTGCAAGTGCCATTGGGATACCTTTGCTACTCGAACCCAGGACAGCCCGAATGGAGAATGTTTCTTTCGCCAAGATTTGCGTCGAGGTTGGTATTGATGGTCCTTTTCCTAATTGTATCGCTATTCAATCATGCCCCGAATCTGATTCCATTTCAATGGTGAATGTGGAGTATGGATGGAAGCCTACACGCTGTGCTCGCTGCCAGATGATTGGTCATATCGAATCAAAATGTATGCCTAAAAAGACTAGATTTCATCCTGGCAGATCTCGTCCTAAACCCTCCAATGCTGTCCCTGACGTAAGTGTCCAAGGGGTCATGGCGATGGGTTCTGATAAACCAGAAGAGATCGCTTCTGCTCCTCCCTCTTTAGTGGATGGTGACTGCCAATCAGTTATGCCTATGCATCTTGCTACGGGTGGAAGCGGTTTAGATTTGGAGCGCCCTTCCTCTGGGGTTCTGCTTGAATCCCTTGGCCTTCCCCATGCTATGCCATTGGTTTTTCAAACCCAAGCTATTGCCGAACCTGCTGATGCTCCTGGCATCTCAAATGTAGTGGATGAAGCTGGATGTGAGTTTGAGGTTATACCCAGTATTAGTGTCCCTACAGAGACTTCTTGGGATCAGGCTGACTTGGAAACTGGCTTGGGCCCCTACTTGATTGTGGCCTCTCCAACGAATGATTCTGAGAGTTCTGAGAATTCGGTGGATGCTGAGTCGGATCCTGAGGTTGGTATCCCCAGGATTGCCTCTTGCCCTACTATCCTACAGTTGTGTAATCAGCAAATTGCCCAGCTTTCTGTGCCATCTGATGGGTCCAATTCGGCCGGGATTAAATCTCAAGCTCTCCCTGTTGAGTCGCTGGCGCTTACAAGGCCAAGTTCCCTTCCTATTCCGGAGCCAAAGGCCACTTTGGAACCTTTTGCTTATGGTCTCCAGAGTGTTCCTACTCCTCCATCCTCCTCTGTTGATTTCGGTCACTCACCATGCTACTAGTATGAGGCTGCCCCATCAAATGCCTCTGCTGACTTTGGACACTCTGGATGCCTTTCGGATGCTTCTGGATGCAAGGAAGGCCCTCCTGAAATACTTCCTAATGCTTTGGTCATTGATCCTGATTCTGATAGTGATCCTACTCCTAGTTCTATCTCTAGAATAATAAAAAAATATGGCTTAGCTTCTTCTAAGCATGGTGGTTCTGCCCCTAATGTTGAGATTTGCATGGGGAGGGCTGTAGACTACTCTCAAGAAAAATTCCTTAATGTTAATGAGGCTTTGGCTATGGAAAGCGATTCCTGGAAACCTGCTAGATCTCGAAAAAAGAAAAAATCCACAAAACCCAAGGCATCCCCTCGATCCTAGGGGGGTGCTGTTGGTGCCTTTCTGGTTTTTTTTTTGTGTTCTTGGCTGATAATAAAGTTGTCTGGTTGCCTCCTTCCCCTGATTTTGGGCTTTGCTACCTCCAACTAGGCTAAAAGCTGGATCGTATTGTTGGAGTTTTGTTTGGTGCTATTGCTGCACTGGTGATGTTGATCAACAGCTCTTGCTACTGAAGATAGCCTGATGCATTGAATGCCATTTGTGCACTGCCTTGGGTATTTTCTGGGATAATGTTACTGATAGCTCCTTTGTTCGGATGCTGTCCCAGACGAACATTTTCGTTTTGCTGGCGGGTCTGAACTTCAGCCATGTACTTGCTGGGTGCCACCTTTGCTGCTGGACCCACTGGTGACTTTACTGTGGCCGAGTTCAATTGCTGATTCCATTTGCCGATGTCGACTATTGGCCGGTTTGGATTTTATGTGGTCGGTTTCAATTGCCGTTTTCAATACGGTTTCAAATGCAAACTTGTGGCCGATCTCAATTGCCAGTCTCAATGCCGGTTTGGCTTTGCTGCTCATATGCCGAGTTGGACTCGTACTTGCCGGTTTGGAATTGCCGGTTTCAGTTGCCGATCTCTTTGCAGGTTTCGCATTACAGACCACTTGCCGAGTTGGATTTGGGTGCCGAATGGGTACTCCGGTCTGCCCCTGCTAAAATGGCAGGCCAAAGGCTAATTTGCGCTTGAGGCCGGTTTGGCCTTGCTGAGCTGGAAATGATGGTTTCAGGAACATATAATATTGTTGGGCTGATGGAATTCGGTGCTGTTGTTCAGGCTGCTGCGCTTTACTGTGGCCGTGTTCAATTGCTGATATTTGCCGATGTCGACTATTGGCCGGTTTGGATTTTATGTGGCCGGTTTCAATTGCCGTTTTCAATACGGTTTCAAATGCAAACTTGTGGCCGATCTCAATTGCCAATCTCAATGTCGGTTTGGCTTTGCTGCTCATTTGCCGAGTTGGACTCGTACTTGCCGGTTGGGAATTGCTGTTTTCAGTTGCCAATCTCTTTGCAGGTCTCGCATTATGCCGAGTTGGATTTGCTGGGATGATGGAGTTCGGTGCTGTTGTTCAGGCTGCTGCGTTGGCTGTTACTTCGGCCGGAGTGGTGAATGGTCTTTCTGGCTGTATCGGTGGAGCGCCGTTACATCCTCGTTGAAGACCTTTTATTCTAAAATAGACAGATTTCATGTTTGGCCGTTTTCAATGAATCTCTTCCCCCTAGGGGACTTTACTCTTATTTCATCTCCTTGATGTCTTTTGTTGTACTCAGCGGCTCGGGGAATGCCCTGGCCTTTATGTTTTTTGATTTTCTATTTTCTGTTAGATTGCTCCTCTTAGAGGTTTTTTGAGATATTCTCTGATGTACCAGTTGCTCGGGGTATACCCTAACGTCTTATGTTCTAACTCCAAGTCAAAAAACTTGGAGTTATAACATAGTTTTTTTGAACATTTATTTTCTCTTTAATCCAAAATACACACTTACTTACCAAAAAAAAAAGGGAGTGACTCTGGACGGAGTGACATGTCCATAATAAATTGGAATGGTATGGCTTTGGACGGAGTGTGTTGACTTTTTCTGGAGGCCGGAGCACTTTCACTCTATTATCCGGAGTGCACTGGCTGGTGTGCTTTGGATGGAGTGGCTCGTAGGGTGTGAATTTGGATGGCGTGACGAAGTGCTTTGGACGGAGTGGTTTTGTAGGATCCGGTGGTATTTATCTGGAGGCTGGAGTGCATGGTTCTTCCCGGAGTGCATTTGACGGATTGTCGGCTTAGATGAATTACACCTAGGTGTGGTTTTCCTATTTTCTTTTCATCGGTTCATGATTTTGTTTATGGTGATGCTCGGGGTATGCTTTAATTCGTTGTTCTAAATCTAAGTTGGCAAAACACTTAGAGTTAGAATATCATTTTTTATAATTTTTATTTTATTTAATTCATTTAACTTACTTACCAAAAAAAAAAGAAGCTAACCTACATCGATCTAGCCACGTCAGCAATTGTAGCTAAAAACCAAACCGGGAGCAAAGAGAGCAGAAACTTGATTGCTCAATTTCCTCGTCAGCAATTCAGAATCCATTCCGACAAATAAGCTTGTACAAACTGGCTTTGCACAAACGAGAGAACGGATTTCAACCCGGCAAACAGCAGATTACAGGGAGCTGCCTCAGACATGTAGTTGACCAACAACATGCCCAAAATTCACCCTCCAGACCATAATGGGCGTCGCCATACTGTCAACACCAAAGAAGCTTCATGCCACGGCAGACACAACGAACAACAGGAAGTCCCCATTCCACCAGCATCCCCAGTTTCTACCGCAGCAGAGCAGTGTGCTTCAGCGACCCCCAAACATAAACCAGAGACGAAACTTTCGCAACAAAGCCAGAGTAGGGACAAAACAGCCCCAGCAGCCACATCAGCCTAAGGCAAGGTGGAATGAATACTCAGCAGGGAAATTCCTTAGCATTCAGCAAAGCAAAGGAAATCACCTAACAACAACAACCCCAGCAGTTGCAAACATACCCAGTAGACCTTTCCGGGACCGGGCAAAACACATCGCCAGCAAGAATCAAGCCTTTTTTTTGGTAAGTAAGTGTGTAATTTGGATTAATGGGAGAAAAAATTACAGAAAATTATGTTATAACTCTAAGTTTTTGACTCGGAGTTCAAACATAATACGCTAGGGTATACCCCGAGCACCAGATACATCAGAGAATTCATCAAAAAACCTAATATAAACTATCGAATAGAAGAACAAAAAAAGAATAACTACCCGCAGGCAACCAGAGAAAGCATCTTCAGTAAGACCGACCCGCCTTTCATATGCCCACGCAAGAGCCCAGCAGCCGGATACCAAATACAATAACACCAGCAAACACCAGCCAGCCCTGCAGGCACATGGCCGACATTTACAGCCCCAAAACAGGACAGCATTCGAGTAAACCAGTAAACCGAGGACTGCTTTGCACTTCATCAGCATCAACACCGCATCTCAGATCA